>VMDR010000859.1:0-169605 GCA_007922815.1 Macrotus californicus
TTTTTTTTTTGCCTTTTTAAGGAATGTGTATTTTGTGGGGAAGTACTTTGAAAATTGTGTACTTATCCTGGTCACAGTCAAACTTTCTATTTATTTATTTACATTGGTACCGACTCATGAATTCCCCTTTTAGTCAATGAGCTATAATCAATTATTATCATGAGTTATTGTGATGTTCAAATAGCCCCTTATTTGGCTCTTCTACCTGGCTCCTGCGTCCTTGTGATGTGTTCCATTGTCCTTTGGGCACTTTCTTATTTTTTGGCACAAAAGATGTTCCAGGCTCATCTTGTACTTTTCCTACCCCAGGCCTGGAACCAGCCCATCCTCCTAGGGTCTGATTCCTTTCAGTGGAGGATAGTATTTAGATCTGGGCACGAGGTATGCTCACTGTTATTGGACCATTGCTGCTTGCCGGCCTTCTCCAGCAGGCTGAGCTAGAGAAATATGCACGCACACGCACACACTTCCATCTGCATTCACTTCTACATACATCTGCATCTATTGAGAACCATGAGTTCACTGCATATCCCCGACCCCAGGCTAACACCACGGAATCCATTCTAGTTCTCCCTCTCCCTACATTTGTGACTATCTTTTCTGACAGTGAGCAATCTGGCGCATACAGGGCTCTTTTAAGGTGGAGGACAGACTGTTAAGAAAGGTCTCTCTGTGGAGGCGACATTTAAGCTGAGACTCAAAGTGAGGGTATAAGCCACGTAGGTTCTGGGAAAAGAATGTTCTGGCCAGAACACACTGCAGTTGTCCTCACACTGGCCCTGAGTGGAAACAGGCTAGTGGGTCTGGGGAAAGAACAGCAAGAGGCCTGTGCTTGAGCCAGAGGGCAGATGATGTCAGCCAGGTAAGGGGAGAGTTCGGGTAGCAGCTTGTAGACCATTGTAAAGGCTTTGGTGTTTCTCGTGAGACAGGTAGAAAGCAAGCCACTGGAGCATTTCAAATAGAGGAGAGACGCAGTTTTATAAAGGATTGTTCTGGCTACAGCTAGGGGAAGCTGGAAGACCAGGGAGGAGACCAGCAGAAAACCAGGGAGGGGGCGTGGCTGGGCAGGGAGTGAGAAATGGTCAGGTGGGGGAGGGGAGGGCCTGTGACAAAGTAGATGTGGCCTGTAGAGTGAGAGACAGGTGGTGGCACATGGTACTCTGTAAGTGCTCCTTAAATAAACAAAATGGAAAATTGTATGCAAGCACTTAGCGCAGCAGGTGACTTACAATAAACTAATCAATTGATGAACGAAAATGAAAACTTTCCAAGCAGGCTCCTTCTCCCCACCCGTTCGATTCTGGCCATCTTGGCAACCTGGAACAATACCTCCTGAGCAGAGCTACCGAGTCTCAATCAGGGCTCCCTCCCACCCCTCCCCCATCCCTCCCAATGAGTCAAAACTCCCACTTCCGCTGAGCCCTGTCTCTGCAGGGTGTAGGTCAGCATCTGATAAGCTCATCACAATAAGTTAATGACTTCTTGCAAGAGGCCTACCCCTCCCAGAGGTATTCACATTTTTTAAAAGGCGGCAACTTATTTACTTCACTCTGGGAATGTGGTGGGATCTCAGACAGTGTGGTCGAAGAGGACGTTTGATTTGGGGCAGCATGCACATGACAGCTCCCAGAGGTCGGGGCCACCTTCAGAGGTGCTCAGAGGCAGCCCAACACCAGAAGGCGGTGGTCCCTGATGTGTAAATCTGCGAGGCTGGAGCTCTTGTGCTGGAATCCTGGGCCTCCGTGTGGGCAGTGAGACTGTCCTGGGACCAGGATGCTGTAAGGAGGCTCAAAATAGCCCATGTGGAAAACCCATGGAGTGGGCTTGAGACTAAGAAGAGAGAGATGAGAGAGACGGAGAGAGAAGAGAGCTGGATGCCTGGGCCTCTGCTCTTCCAGCTTCAATGGCATTCTGGCTGAAACCTCCTGAGAGACCCCCCAGCCAGAAGCACCCAGGTGGGACCTTCCCAAATTCTTCAGCCACAGAAACGATGAGAGATAATAAAAATGGTATTGCCCTGGCTGGTGTGGCTCAGTGGATTGAGTGCCAGCCTGTGAACCAAAGGTTCTCTGGTTCGATTCCTAGTCAGGGCACATGCCTGGGTTGCAGGCCAGGTCCCCAGTAAGGGGTGTGCAGGAGGCAACCACCTATTGATGTTTCTCTCCCTCTCCTTCTCCCTCCTTTCCCTTCTGTCTAAAAATAAATACATAAAATCTTAAAAAAATAAACGTTGTTGTTTAGACTAGTTTGGGGTGATTTTTTTACTTAGCAATTAAAGCTGGACTAACCACCGAGGGCCTCTTTCAGTTCTGGTGCAGCCTTCTACCCTTTTCTGACCTTGGCAGGAGGACACCAGCCACAGCAGAAGGCAGGGAGAGACTCTACTAAAAACAGGGTTGTATGGGAAGGTCTCTAAGCTGACTCTAAAGACCCCAGTCCCTCCTACTGCTAGCCTCTGAGGATGCTGCCATCAGGGCCCCGTCCTCACTGCAGTGGGAGACTGGAGAGTCACCTCTGCAGAAATGCCCGAAAATTAACCTGTGGACATTATGAGCCAAGCTAAGTCTCCATGTAGCAGCAAAGCCTCAAAAGTGAGTCTTTTAAAACAGATGTTAAATCTCACTATAATTAATATCCTCAGAGAAATAGGGTATTGCATCCATGAAACAAGGATAAGATGTATTTTTTTTTTAAAGTATCTTGTTTGCAAAATAGAGACAGACTCATAGATACAGAGAATGGACTGACGGTTGCCAGATGGGAAGGGAGTTGGAGGGCTGGGTAGAAAAGGTGAAGAGATGAAGAAGTACAAATTGGTAGCTACAGAATAGTCACAGCGATGCAAACTACAGCACAGGGAATGTAGCCAATGATATTGTAACAACTATGTATGGTGCGGGGTGGGTACGTGAAATACTCGGGGGAACACTTGTAAAGTATGTGATTGTCCAGTCATTAGGCTATACAGCTGAAACTAATACAGAATCACATTGAATGTAAACTGTCATGGAAAAAAAAATTAAAAATAAAAAGCGTCGCTCTGGCTGGCACAGCTCAGTGGATTGAGCATGGGCCTGCGAACCAAAGGGTTGCTGGTTCAATTCCCAGTCAGGGCACATGCCTGGGTTGCAGGCCAGGTCCCTAGTGGGGGGATGTACAAGAGGCAACTACACATTGATGTTTCTCTCCCTCTCTTTCTCTCTCCCTTACCCTCTTTCTAAAAACCATAAATAAATAAATAAACAAACAAAAATAAAGAGTGTCTTGTTTGGGGTTCCCCAGAAGCCAACTCTGAGACAACAATTCCAGTGTGAGTGATTGTCGGCAGGTAATCCCCAAAAACACCGGTCGAGCAGTTGAAAGAGAGACAAGAAGAGGCCGATTAAAGGCGTTGTCCTGGCCAGCCACCACTGTGGGCACCTGGGGTTTGATCTGGCTGGTAACCCCGGGAGACAGCGGAGAGCAGCCTCAGAGGTACCCCAGCCAGCGTGCAAGGCCCCACAACCACTTCCAAGGGATGTGACCTTCATGACTTCCACTTCGTTCTGCACTTGGGCTGCGAATGTCACTTGGAAGAAAACAGTCCCCGGGCAGAGCTCTGCAGATATTTGCAGTAAACAGCCTTGGGCAGCGAGGTGCCAAGGGGTGACTGCCAAGGGCTGATGCCAGCGGTGTCTGCTACAAGCAGCACTCAGAAACGGGGTAGTGTCAGACATCAAAAGAGTGACAGCAGAGATAAATCACTCAAGGAAGGGCGAGAAGGAGAAAGGTGAGCACACGCTGACTTCATCGATCTGGGTGCAGGCTGGGCTTCAGGATCGCTTGCAGCTCCCTGGGTGCAGTTAAAGTTGGGAACCACTAATTGGCAAGAAAAAACAATCCTTTCAGGTCACAATCATGTAAACGGAGAACGCTGATTTAAGCGGAAAATCACCATGTCAAAATGAAGAGAGGGGAGGCAGGCGGGCGGGGGGTGAATATGAAACATTAAACCCACACCAACCACCATCGGAAGCAATGGCCCATGAGCATCGTTCTCCAAAATACGGAGGTGAATGCCAGGAGAAACAGCTGAAGGGCAGTGAGTCATTTTCTCAGAGGGCAGGACTCAGAGAGGATGAGTGTGCGTGTGCCTGTGCGTGTGTGCATACATGTAAATGTGGGGGGGACACACTACTGATTTTTGCTATAAACATTGAACCATTATTTGATTTTCAATACCATGATCTTGCATGAATTTGATCAAAACTTTAAAAATACTAATTAAAAATAATATTTACAAAGGAAAAGGTGAAATACATTGTGATATATGCATTTAAGAGAATATAATGCGCCCTGGCTGGTATGGATCAGTGGATTGAGCCCTGGCCTGCGAACCAAAGGGTCGCTGGTTCGATTTCCAGTCAGGGCATGTGCCTGGGTTGTGGGCCAGGTCCCCAGTAGGGGGCGTGCGAGAGGCAATTGATGTTTCCCTTTCTTTCTGCTTCCCTTTCCCTCTCTCTAATAATAAATAAATAAAATATTTTAAAAAAAGAGAGAATATAATGCTATCCTTAAAACAAGGTGGCGGCATAGGTCCTAACGTGGATGGATCTTCAGGACTCAGTATTACTGTGACTGGCAAATAATAGGCACGCTGTGCCAGCGTTCACACAAAACACATGCACCCAACATTGAGCTGCATGTTTCCCATAGAAATAAAAAAATGTCCAAATAAAAACATGTAGATAAAGATAGACTCAGATGGGGGTTAAAAGTCAAGGCAGATTTTGTCTTGTTTCATCCCCCCCCCCAAAAAAAGATAAATTTTGTATTACTTGTAAAATTAAATTAAAATATAAAAATTGAATGTGAACAAGATGAAAAGACAAGCCACAGATTGAGAGAAAACAGTCGCAAAAGACATATCTGATAAAGCACTGTTGTCCAAAATACACAAAGAACTCTTAAAACTCATAAAACAATAAGAAAATGGGCAAGCTAATTAAAAAATGGGTCAAAGACCTTTACAGACCCCTCACCAGAGAAGACACACAGACGGCAAATAAGCCTATGAAAAGGTGCCCCGCATCCCACGCCATCGGGAAATGCAAATTAAAACAACGGTGAGATAGCACCACATGCCTATCAGAAGGGCCCGCATCCTGAACAGTGGCAACACCGAGGGCTGGTGAAGATGCGGA
This sequence comes from Macrotus californicus, assembly GCA_007922815.1. Taxonomy (NCBI): domain Eukaryota; kingdom Metazoa; phylum Chordata; class Mammalia; order Chiroptera; family Phyllostomidae; genus Macrotus; species Macrotus californicus. The sequence continues at coordinate 5,184 of VMDR010000859.1, forward strand.
GCGAGGGGAGCCCTCATTCACGGCTGGCAGGACGCGAAACGGTGCAGCCGCTTTGGAGGACGGTTTGGTGGCTCCTTACAAAACTAGGGCCACTCTTACCATAAAATCCAGCATTTACCCAAAGGAGTTGAAAACTTACGTCCACACCAGAATCTGCACATGGCTGTCTATAGCAGCTCTGTTCACAATTGCCAAAACTTGTAAGCCATCAAGATGTCCTTTAGTAGGTGGATAGAGAAACAAACCATGATACTTCCAGACAATAGAATATTACTCAGCGCTAAAAAGAAATGAGCTGTGAAAGCCATGAAAAGATATGGAAGAAACTTCCAGGCATATTGCTAAGCAGAAGAAGCCCATCTAAAAAGGCTGCACACTGTATGATTCCAGCAAGATGACCTTCAGGAAAAGGTGAAATGTGGAGACAGTGACAAGAGCGGGGGTTGCCGGGGGTGGGGGTGGAGAAAGGGGTGAATAGGCAGAACACAGAGAATTTTTCTTTCCTTATTTTTTTTTTTTACACAGAGGATTTTCAGGGCGGTGAAAATGTGATGCTGTAATGGTGAATACATGTCATTACATATTTTGTCTAAACCTATGGAATGAATATCACCAAGAGTAAATCATAATGTCGACTATGGACTGTGGGTGGGTGTGATGTGTCCTGTGGGTTCATCAATTGCAACACATGCACCACTCTGGGGGGGAAGACGTTGGTAATGGGGGCAGTTATGCATATTGGGGGGCAAGGAGTATATGGGAAATCTCTGTACCTTCCCTTCAATTTTGCTGTGAACCTAAAATTGCTCTAAAAAATCGAAATAAAGAAAATTGAATATGCATTATATAGAGTCTGGAATGTTCCACAATGAGCTGAATCATGGTTTCCTTTGGGGCATGGATTGAGGTGGGAGGTAAGGAGGGAGGAAAAACCTTTCTCTTTCCTCTACGTCATTCAGTAATAATCGTCTTACAAAGACTGAGAAAGTATGAAAGACGCGAATAGAATGGGGTTCTGGGTAATTCTGTCTAGCATGTGTCTCCTGTTTGTGACCAGGGAGGAGGGAGAAGGTTCTGGCTTGGCAAGGACATGGCCCAGCTCCAGGTGGATCTGGTAGAACCAGCTGTGACATCAGAAGGGCATGTTGACAGAGTGACTCACTTTTCAGGAGAGGTGGAGACAGCTCCCTCCCCTCCTTCTAGGTGAGCTGCTGGTGGGACTGGAGCCTGCAGAGGGCCTTGTTTCAGCAATCCTAAAGGAGGAGTCCTTTCCAAAATCAACAGAAGCAAGGGACCATTTCAATCACCAAGGAGGCTCTCTTGGAGCCCGCCCAGGGGTGGGAGTTGGGAGGATCTGGGGGACCTGTGGTCTGGGGGGAGGGGCTGCAGTTGGGACAGTGAAAGGTTTCCATCATCCCTTAAAGCTTCATTCATGACCTGTTGTTTGCAGGGAACTGGATCACATCTGGTGCCAGAGTGGGGAAGCCTGGGAGCCACCAAGAGCAGGAAGCCACTGCCACTGTCAGCTGGAGCACAAAGGAGCAGGTGATGCAACTGGAGCCCAGGGACTAGGGTCACCTGCAGAAGCAGGAACCTCGACAGGTCTGGATCCCTGGAAGAGATGCAGTGACAACCAGAGGCATGGCCCATGGAAGGAGAGGGAAACCCCTCCAAGTTACTTCCTTTCTCCTGCCCTTTAGCTGACCCAGGAGCCTGGGACATGCAGCCGAAAGGGCTCATTGCCGCCCCCTCCCTCCTTCCTTGCAACACAGGGAAGGAGAGGGAATAGATCTCAGGGCACGCCGGGCCAAGACTAGCCTATGGCCTTTCCACCTGGGCATTCCAATAGTTCACGCAGGGCCTGACACAGAGCCGGCCTCCGCAAATGTGTGCAAACAAGTGACCGACTGCTGGCGCAGGAGGGCACGGTGCCCTGTATTACTGACTGTTTTAAAAAGTGAAAGCCTGGACCAGATGGGTAGCTCAGTTGACTGAAACATCATCCAGATACGCCAAGTCTGTGGCTCGATCTCCCATCAGGGCACACACAGGAATCGACCTGTGTCTATTGTCTGTGTCTGTTGACTGTTCCACGAGTAAGTGGAACAACAAACCGATGTCTCTCTCTCTCTCTCCAATCAATCATTTTTTTTATAAAGTGAAAGTGTGGGATAAGTGCTGTCAGGCAGTATCCACTAAAGAGGAACACACTGTGACCTAGCAGTTTCACCCTTAAATGTATACTGGACAGAAGTGTGTACGTAGGTTCACCAGAAGACATTTACTAGACTGTTCTTAGCAGTGCATATTACAATAATACCCTCACACTGGAAACTCCCCAAAAGCTCATCAAAGAACAGTGAATAAACGCAATGAAATACAGTTAGTCCGCTGTATCTGTAGCTTCTGTGTCCAAGGATTCACCCAACCGCAGATCAAAATTATTTGGAAAAAGTATTACGTTGTTGCTGACATGTGCTATGTAATTTGGCCTACGATGGTTACTCTGCCCTGAACACACACAGACTTCTTTCCTTGTCATTGTCGCCTAAACGATACAGCGTAACCCAGTATGACAACTGTTTGCACAGCATATACGTTGCATTAAGTATGATAAGTGATCTAGAGGTGATTTAAAGTACACAGGAGGCAGTGTGTAGGCTATCTGCAAATACTACCTCATTTTATATGGGAGACTTGAGCGTCTGAAGATTTTGGTTCCCCGAAACTGAGAAAGAGGAATTTGGGTTGGAGGTGGACACCAAGAGAAAGCACCCAAAAAAACTCACATTAGAAACGAAGTCCAAGGGAGCCTCCAGAGGACAAAGAGGAAATCCAGGAGGTGGAGGTTGGTAATGAGCTTCTCTGCTTTGGGGTGAATCATGAACTGACCTTCCTTCAATTCCCCAAACCTGCTCTTGCTGCCCTCTGGAATTCTGCACAATCCCAATCCTGCTCTTCCCTTGGTCTTTGCTTCGGGGCTAAGCTTGTGCTTGAGTTTGGAGTAATAATGAGTCTGACTCACCTGGATTTGAACCCTACTCTCAGTCTTTAAATCTCGGCTCACAGCTCACCTGATCCAGCTTTTCATGGCCCCTTGAAATCTGCGCACGTTGTTTTTCTCTCTGGCAGCACCCACCTCGCTATAGTTCTTCACATCAGACTGCAGGCTCCCTGTGAGCAGGCACACAAGCCTGCTGCTCACTGTGCATCCCCAAGGCCAAGTTCAGAGCAGGTACTCAATGTAGCTATTGAAAGAATAGAGGAACGTGCTCTGGCAGCCATCAGATGAAGGTCCGCCTCACACGGCTGGTCTCTTTCCTGTAAGATGCAAATACTCACTTGCCCATAAGCCCGACTTCCTCTATCTGATTTTTTAGCATCTTCTCTTGTGGGGAAGAAGAGGCCAGGCTCTTCTTATTAATGGTTGAAGCTTAATGCTTCAGGTGAGTCTGACTGTATCATTCTGAAGGCAAAACGCAGAGTGCTACAAAAGTGCTAGGCAGGGGGCAGCATCCTCATGGGGGATCCTGGAGGCTGTCAGAAGACGTGGTCCCAGAAAAGTGGAGGTGAGGGTAGGCCCTAGACTTTGAGCTGCTCTGAGATGCTTTCTGTTTGTAGCTGTTTGAATTAGCACAGGCACATGCTCATTGCTTCCTGGAGCAGAAATGCCTCCCTCTAAGGCAGTTTCCCAACCTCAGCACTATTGACATTTGGGGCCAGCTCATTCTTTGTGGTGGGGGCTATCCTGTGCACGGAAGGGTGTTCAGTAGTGTAGTGGGTTGAATAGCGACCCCCCAAACAATTCATGTCCACCTGGAACCTCAGAATGTGACCTAATTGGAAATAAGGATCTTTGCAGATGTAACTAAAGATCTTGAGATGAAATCATCTCAGATTTAGGGTTGGCCTTGAGTCAAATGACTTAAGAAAAAAAAGATTTTATTTACTTAATTTTAGAGAGAGGAAGAGAAGGAGAAAGAGAGGGAGAGAAACATTGATCAGTTGCCTCTCACACACCCCCAACTGGGGACCTGGCACGCAAGGTATGTGCCCTGACTGGGAATCGAATTGGCGACCTTTCGGTTTGTGGGCGGATGCCCAACCCACTGAGCCACACCGGTCAGGGTTGAATCACATGAGTTCTGTCCTTATAAGAAGAGGAGAGGACACACACGGCACGAGGAAGAAGGCCATGTGAAGATGGGGTGATGGGGTTGCAAGTCAAGAAATGCCAAGGATTGCCAGAAACCATGGGAGGTTGGGAAGGAGTCTTCCCTAGAGACTTCAGAGGGAGTGTGGCCTTGCCAACACCTTGTTTTTGGATTTACAGCCCCCAGAATTGTGAGACAATACAGTTCCGTGGTTTTAAGCCCCTCTGTTTGTGGTTATTTGTTACATCAGTGTGGGGAAACTAATACAAGTGCCATCTCTCTGGCTTCTGTACTCCAGATGACAATAGCACCCCCTCAGTAATCACAAACAAAAATGTCTCTAGGTATTTTCAGATGTCTCCTGGGAGGGCCAAATAGTCCCTGACCTACCACCCCTGCCCCCCAACCACGGCTCTAACAGGGTGGATATGATGGGAAGAAAGAGCACAACGGGATGAACCTGGGTTTGCCTTTCAGCCCCACCCAGTAAAGCTACGTGACCTTGAGAGAGCTGCTAAATTTCTCTGAAGCTCAGTCTCCTCCTGAGTGAAATGGGGGTTGAGCAGGTACCTGTATCTCACAGGACCATCACGCTGATGCAATGCGATAATGGGTGGAGCCTGCTTAGCACAGCGTCTGGCACGGAGCTGGCATTCAGTAATAGTAACTGAAACAATACTTGTTATAAGTGTTTTTATTAAGCAATAATAGCACCTAACTGGTAATAAATATATTAAGAAATAACAATGGCAACTGTCATTATTATTATTTAAAGCTTGCAAGCTGAGTCAGTTTTTTCATGTCATCATCTACTATGGACGGCTACCAAACCGACCGGCCAGGAGCTGTTTCTCAAAAGGCACGAAATTTCCTACTGTGGACTGCATGGTCTTTTCCAAAATTCCAGGTATTGCATCGTGATTTCCCCACTGCATCTCCCTTAAAACTTCACGCTGCTTGTTTTCCCACCGCTGGTACTGCTAGCACCGCTGGGTCTGCTGCATTACAGCCTGATAGACAGGGCTGTTGGCACCGTGGCTCCGGCCGGCTGCAGGCCCCTTTCCTTCGCCAGGCCCTCCTGGGCCTGGCATCCATTTGTATCACCTGGTCTACCAGCATGTTAAGTATTTCTAAATGTGGTCAGTGTTGCTTCCAGAGCCCAAAGAGGCCTGCCAGCTGAGAGAAGAAGGTGGTGGCAGGGCTCAACCTCTCTGCTGTCATCTCCAGAAATCCACTGTGGCCCCAAACTTGTGCCCCTAAGCAGCAAGACAAAAGTCCTTTGGAGTTTAGTGATTACATTGTCCTTGTAGGGGAAGGTGGCTGACCCTCATCCTAAGCAGTTTATCACAGCTTTCTCTTTCTTTTCTTTTCTTTCTTTCTTTCTTTTGATTAAATTTATTTATTTTCACAGAGAAGAGAAAGAGGAAGAAAGAGAGGGAGAGAAACATCGACTGGCTGCCTCTTGTTCATCCCCAACTGGGGACCCCACCCACAACCCAGGCACATGCCTGGACATGGAATCGAACCTGCCACCCTTTGGTTCTCAGCCAGGCACCCAATCCACAGAGCCACACCAGTCACGGCACAGCCTACTTTCTAACCACATCCAGGGCCCACCCACCCCCAGAGAAATTTGCCCATTCTGCCCTCTTCCATCCCAATGGGAGCGGATAGGAAGCTACCCTGCCCTCTCACCCATCCCTGCCACACACACATCTGTGGGGAAGTTAACAGCAGAGACTTGGAGTCTCACTAGAGCTTGATTCCATTCTTTGTGGCCATAGGCAACTAAGTGTGTATTCCTCAGCTTCCTGATCTGCAAGACGAAGACAATAACAGCAATTTCATGACTTTTGAGGATGAAGTGAGACGGTAACTACGAAACGGTGCGAGGCACGACCGTGTTGCTGTCGCCACTCCGGGTTGCAACCGCTGACTTAGGGGCTGCTCCCCTCATTTAACTGGGAACTCTTTGAGGGCTGGTATAGTCTGCTCCATACATTCTGCCAGGATGCTCGGGGCACACCCAGTGCCTGATCAGAGATATCTATTGAATTTATACCCATTTAATAATCAGCCCGGGTTGTTGTTTTTTTTCTTTCAGGAAAGCAGGATACTAGTATCTAAGAGAAAGTGCAGTGAGTATGTATGGAGCACCAGGTGGTGAACAGAACAGAGGCCTCACGGTGAGGCAGGGGAAGGAGTACACTCCAACAAATCGAATTCACTTCCTGGCTCTCAGTTTCCTCTTTTGGAGAATAAAGAGAGTAATGGATATTTATTGCAAGACTGTTGCCAGGTATTCCTAAACGATGCTTAACACGGTGCCAGGGGCATAGTAAGCGCTGAATAAACAGTAGCTGTTATTATCGTTTTAAGATTATTGTTGGAGACGTAAAAGCCTACATCTTGGACAACGACCTCACCAGGGTCTGCGCGGAGATGGGCGGGGCCTCCCGAAGGCCCCGCCCTCATATTTGCATTCGGTCGCCAGGCAACACACTGCAAGATCGCAGCCCAAGGACGCGTGGCAGCTAGCACCACACTCGGCATTGGTGAAGGCCGCTTGGTTAGAGGGATGGCTGAAGAAGAGGGAGAGACGTATGCCCACGAGCTGCAGGTCGCTGCGGAGCTGCCTGTTATCCAGCTGTGCGGGCTGGTAGAAGAGCTCAGGTACCGGCCTGCTGGCTGCGCGGGGCGGCCCCTACTCACCGTGTGGACTCGGACCTTGGTGCAGCATGGAAACGATCAAGTCCGCATTGAACCCTGGGGAAACTGAGACCCCACACAGTGGGGAAAGCACATGCCTTTGGCCTATACCCCTGTGTGTCCACCGCCACTGAGCTAACAAACCGTTGATGGAGCCAGAACAATGCGGAGGAGTGAGGGCTCCGGGCCAGGGGTGGGAAGCCCAGAGGGGTAACTGGAGAAGCGGGAGCTTCAGCCTAGTGGGTCTCCCACCTGCCAAACTGGGCGCTTAGCCGTTGCTCTACTCTGTGGCGCCAGGTTGGAGCAGGTGACCTCTAAGCTCCTTTCCAATGCTAGGAATCTATGATAAAATTAAGGTGGCAGCTGAGATATTTTTAGTACGAGGCAATTTATGACTGAACCAATTTGTAAACATGGAAATGGACAGCCAAGAATGACGGGCCCAGTACTCGGTATTTTTAGCAGTCTGTTTTACACCTACTATAGAAGGTAAATTGGATATCAAGATTCCATGACCTAGTTGGGGCAATTGTACGACTTACTGGTCTCACAGAGGACATCAGGGCTGCGGCGGCATGGAAGTTCTGCCACGCAACTATAACTAGTTCAGGTCAGAACTGAGGTATGATTACTAATAGCTCCTATTTTTTGAGTGCCTATCATGTGCCAAGCATTTTGCATACGTGACCTTATATAATGGGCACAGTGACTCTAGGAGGTGGGTGAGGAAACAAAGACGCACAGGTTGTCACTACCCAAAGGTCACACAGCCGGTCGGGGCTAGTGCTGGGTTCAGACTCGGGTACGGCCTCACTGCCTACAGTGGAGACATGACATAGGCTGGGAGAAAAAGGCGCTTTGATTTATTGGGCTTTCCATTGAGCTTTTCCCACTAATCTTAAAATTCAGTCAAACAGGAATTAACCCAATAACATGAAAATACCAAAGCTGTTCTCTCTCATATATAAACATATACATACACGTGTTACAAGTATGCATACTACATATATGTATATATGAAGTGAAGAAGTTAAAGAGTCATAATCTTGGCATATACAGGATAAACTAGGTTTGTAAGCTCAGTTATTTAAAAACCATCTGTTAAAGTCCTGGCTGGTGTAGCTCAGTGGATTGAGCATGGGCTGTGAACCAAAGGGTCACTGGTTCAATTCCCAGTCAGGGCACATGCCTGGGTTGTGGGCCAGGTCCCCGGTGGGGGACATGTGAGAGGCAACCACATACTGATGTTTCTCTCCCTCTCTTTCTCCCTCCCTCCCTTCCCCTCTCTAAAAATAAAATCTTAAAAAAAACCACAAAAACCATCTGTTCAAATCTTCTTCACCATTTATAATAAACTTCCAGTGTTGGTTGCTAGAAATTAAAAAGCCTGAGAAACATAAACCAAAGGAAACATCTGAAGATTATGGATGTGTGTAACTTTAAGAATGTAGTAATTCCAAAGGATTTCACAATGCGTTAGATTATTAATAATAATATTAATAATCCAGGGGTGTCCAACCTGCGGCCCAAAGGCCGCATGCAGCCCAGGATGGCTGTGAATGCAGCCCAAAACAAAATCGTAAATTTACCTGAAACTTTATGAGATTTGTTTTGTGATTACATGTCATAATGTATTTAATGTGTGGGCCAAGACAACTCCCTTCCAGTGTGGCCCAGAGACGCCAAAAGGTTGGACATCCCTGGAGAAGATATCTGAAGATAAAACTTGTAGCTTCCTCTCAGCCACAGTTTTCAATGTAATACCGGTGCTTTGGATTCTGTAGCTCACTGGATGTATTTAAAAAATAGATCAAATGCTTAAAAACCACTCACTATTGCCAGGCACTGTCCTGAAGGCTTTGTATTCCTTACCACAACCCTGAAAGACAGGTGCTGTTATTATTCCCATTTTACAGATGAGGAAGTTGAGGCGCCAAGACATTAAGTAGCTTGCAGAAGATCATGCATAGCTAGTAAGTGTTAAATACTACTTATTTGGTGTTTAAACTCCTATTAATAGAACTTATTCAGCTACGCTCTGTCTTACAGCTATGGAAACTCGGCTCTCAAAACTGAGATAGAGATGTTTGAGAAATATTACAATAAACTGGAATCCAAGGATCAGCGATCTCTACGATTATCTGAAATTAAAAAACCAGCAATAGACTTTGCTCAGGTACCCAGTGGAGATTTAAGAATTGTTTTATTCTGTTTGTCCCTTTAGACGCAGATGGTGTTTGTGTATCTGCCTTTGGTGTGTCTTCTTTGGCCGAGTGACATATGGCTTTGTCTCTGGACTTATTATGATTCTTTTTTTTTTTTTTTTTAAGATTTTATTTTTAGACAGAGGGGAAGGGAGGGAGAAAGAGAGGGAGAGAAACATCAATGTGTGGTTGCCTCTTGTGTGCTGCCAACTGGGGACCTGGCCCACAACCCAGGTATGTGCCCTGACTGGGAATTAAACCAGCGACCCCCTGGTTCGCAGCCCATGCTCAATCCACTGAGCTACACCAGCCAGGGCTATTATGATTCTTCCTTCCCCTTCAAGGTTTCTCTTTCAAGTCAGTGTAAAGGGAATCAGGTTCAATTAATAGTGGATTGACTCTCTCAGAATATCTTAATGTGTTTGAAATAATGCCCTTAAATTGGGAGAATCTCTTTACAAGGCCCAGCCAGCCACATAAAGAGGTGAAGGGGGCCTGGTGTGGGCACTGGAGAGTTCCTTCTCCATTTAAAAGGACCAGCCAGGTGGCCTGAGGTTGCCAGAGTAGTTGATTTTTCAAGAGAAGCTGGAAATCTGAGCTATTTTGGTGGGTAGTTAATTTTTTAAATTTAAAATTGTGTGTAAGCCTGTCCTTTGAGGGCCAAACGACTCCATCTTGTGGTCCACATATTTCCTGTGCCACCTGCTTATGACCTGTGGCTTCCATGCATAGGAGATGTAAAAATTTTGTCTGTTTGTTTGTTTTGGATGAACACTGTACCCCCAGATGCAATTTCTCTTCTGCATTCAGTTCAGGAAGCAATGACCTCCCTACTTTCCCCCTGACATGGACTTGCATGCTAGTCTATAGCAGGCTCACAGTCTCTCCAACCTTGAGACACTTTCCTTTATTTATTTTTAGTCCATTGTCAAGCACAGGCCTTTGAAGTATTTAGCCCAGACCTTAGGTTGGCTAGTGAAATAACTCAGACTTAACATCCTAATCCTTTCATATTGAATATGTTTTCTCCGGCTGTCGTTCAAGTAATTTCCAGCAGGTCTGAGAAGTCATTTGGATGGCCACCTTGGGCTACTTTATTTACCAACTCCTACCTGACAGTAGCTTTGTTTTTCTCGAGTTACAGCTGCGAGGCAGGCACAGATCCAAATCGCGTGCAGGTATGGAGCGCACAGCATGCCTCAGCGTCGACCAAAAATGCGAGCTTGTACAAAAGGAGCTGGAAGACATGAAGGATGAAATAAGGCACCTGAGGGCCAATGCCGAACGGGACCTGCAGTATCATGAGGTAAACCTTTCTCTCTGCAAGACATCCCACGTGGGCTCCCCACGTCCACCCTGCCAAGAAGTACCTATTGTATGTTCCTCTAACTGCTGGCACTTTGAACCAAATACAAGTGGATTAGGGCAAACTGAGAACCTACCTTTTAGGAACTTACCACCTGTTTGAGGAGACAACACATTTTAAGCTTTTTGAAAAGGAAAATTTCAAAAATATACAAATGGAGAGAGGCTAGCACAGTGAACCCCTAAGTACTTAAAAATGTATCATAATTTTGTAATAATGCAAGGAGTTTGAGGTTTAAGACAGCGAGTCGGTTGAAAAACCCCCAAGCCACCCTCCCTCCATGTGTGACATGCCCGACGGTGGTCCATGTCTCGTTGGAGACCGACCCGGACGGTGTCCCTCCAGAAGAGAGACATCACTGTGAATGAGGTTGCCCATTCTAATGAGGTTGGCTAACTTCTCATTTGATTCTTTAAAGTAATATGTGTTTCTGTGTTTCCTTATTTAAAGATAATCCCTACGTGTTGCAGCAAAATTTACACATACAGGTACACTAAAAGAAGCACATTTGAAAACATATATTCCTATGCATACATGAATGTCTTTATAAAAAGACATCAACTATACTGTCATTTAATAATGTCCTTTCATATCAACACCTATATGCATGTATAATATTTTTTTCGAATCACAGAAGTATCGAGTAGGAGTGCTTCTTTGTCCCCCTGCTAATCCATCTCTCCTGATGCAACTGTGGTTACTGTTCTGGGGTATATCCTTTCAGGCATTTTTATATTATATTGTATTCTATTATACTATACTTATAATTTTTAATGGATAAATAATACTTCAGACATGAAAATACATGTGTTAATGATTGATACCTGAGGCTCTGTTTATGTTTGCCCCCTTTTTATGGAAACTATTAACTTTCTCAAGGTCTGCTTTTATATCATCACATTCCTGTTAGTCAAATTTGTATCTTAAGGATGTATTTCTAAGACTAAGAAGAAACATTCTGTACAGAGACACAAAGAGGCCCGAGAATGGAGCTTTCCTTAGAGGGTTAAATCCTCGAGAATGCTTGGAAACCGCTCTCCCTCTGTGCTGCCCCCTCCAGGCTATCATTGAGGAAGCGGAAATTCGGTGGGCTGAAGTCCAGAAAGAAGTGCAGGAGTTTGAAAAAGATATTCTGAAAACCATATCCAAGAAGAAAGGGAGTATTTTGGCCACTCAGAAAGTAATGAAGTACATCGAGGACATGAACCGCCGGAGGGTGAGTCGACAGGGGGTTGGGGCTTAGGAAGGAAGAAGACAGTCACAGAATGATGACACGGAGGGGACCCACAGGTGCCAGACCCACTCCAGTTGGCCCACCAACGATGTTGCACACACAGGCGGATTTTTAACATCTCTCAAAGTGCGTGTCTTTTTTTTTTTTTTTTTTAAGATTTTATTTATTTTAGAGAAATGGGAAGGGAGAGAAATATTGATGTGTGAGAGATACATCGATTGGTTGCCTCTCGCACGCCCCCAACTGGGGGCCTGGCCTGCAACCCAGGTACGTGCCCTGACTGGGAATCGAACCGGTGAGGCTGCCACTCAGTCCACTGGGCCACGCCAGCCAGGGCGGTGTGTATGTCTTAAAATGCAAGTCCATCAAGGCTCAAATCAACCAGGCAGGCTGAATATCAATAGTGTCTCAGAGAGAGCACTTCTTTTTATTGTTGCTACTTGTTTCGAGATCCAATGTTTTCTTGAGAAATGTGTGAGCCTGTCTAGTCAGGTGACTCTGTGGGGTGGGACAGGTACATCTCAAGCATTTGAGTTCCATTATTATTGGAAAGAGGCATAAAATGCTACTTCACTTCCAAAGATTTTGTAGTATATCAAGCTTTGGACCCTGGAGATAGGTAGGCTTACTAACCCTCAGATGTTGTAGGTAATAAAAATTATGTAAACGACCAAGAGAACAAAAGACCAAAGAATCATAAGATCATTTTGTCAAGAAAGGCCCCTATGTGGGGGGGAGGGGGGGAATGCAAACTGTAATTGAACAACAATAAAGTAATTAAAAAAAAAAAGGCCCCTATACCCAAATTATCTTGAATTTACAAGCGATAGAACTTTTGCATGGAGCAGACCCAGCTTGCTCTGCTTCTTGATCATGAATGAAATGCTACAGCAACACCAGCTTGGGTAGATGTAAAAAAAACCTTAAAATAAGTGACTGATTGTTAGGACTCAAGGTTTGATTTTTTAGCCGCAGACTTACCAGCTTTTCAAACCAACAGGGAAGAAGAAGAGAAATGGATTAAAATTCACCTTTATTTTTAGGATCACATAAAGGAGAAATTACGTTTGAAAAATGTTTCTCTCAAAGTCCAGAGGAAAAAGATGCTTTTACAATTGAGGCAGGTATGTGGCTTTTTGTTTTTTTTTTAAGTTGACTGCAGTAAATGGGACGATGTCTAATCCAAAGATACTTGTGTCCTAGTTCCTGGAATCTGAATATGTTGCCTCACAGCAAAAGGATCTTGCAGATGTGACTCAGTGGAGGATCCTGAGATGGAGAGATAATCCTGGGTTCTCTGAGTGGGTTCAGGGTAATCACGGGTCCTTCCGAGGCAGGCAGGAGCAGAGAGAGGCGTGATAACAGAGGCAGAGCTCAGAGTGACGTGCTTTTGAGACGGAGGCGTCCCGAACCGAGGAATGCAGGCAGCCTCTAGAAGCTTGGCAACGACAAGCAAACAGTCTCCTGAGAGCCTGCAGAAGGAATGCAGCCCCGCCCACACCTGGATTTCAGGCCAAAGAACCATCTCGGGCTCTGACCTCCTGAGCTGTAAGATGAGGGATTCGCGTTGTTTTATAAGCCACTGCATGGGTGCTGATTTGTTACAGCAGCCGTAGGCAACCAATACAGTTACCGAGCCGGTAATTCTGCAGTCGGATTGGCTTGAATTTAAAAGCCCGCCACGTCATACTTGTTGATCGTTATGGGGGCGTGGCCTGGGTGGCAAGGTCGCAGTATTTCCGGTGAGTCTTTGAACAGCTGGCCCTGTAGGTTCTCAAGGAAAGGCAGTGAGGTAGACACGGAGGGTCTCCAGAATGTGACCGCGGGGCTCCACCCTCTCCTAGCTCCACGTTTTTGTTACTAGCTTGAATTTGGGCACTGAGGGCACGTGTCCAGGGACACTATTGCTTGATCGACCCGGGGGATCTCAAAAGACTCAATGAGCTGGGACAGCTTTAACAACAGAAAGTGAGTAAGGACAAATGTAAGATCCTCTGATTTGATCCCCCGTGCACCTGCACAGGCACCAGGTGGCTTAGTCACAGGGTACCTGATAAAGTCGGCTCAGGGGAGGTGATGCTGGGGCCTCAGCTGCGCTCAGAGGACCACGGCGCCTCACCAAGGAAGGGGCGCTCTTGCCCCAGTCTGTTCTGAGCAGCCCCACCTGGAGCCCTGTGAACCCTCATCGCTTATGTGCTGCTTGAGGCCAGGGAGTGTCCTGTTTACTCAAATCTCTGTCCCCAGGGCCTGGCAGCAAGCAGATCCGTAATCCATGTGTGCCGAGTGACCAAATGATGCCCGAATCCCAAAGTGTTACCCGGAGTGGCAGGGTGGGAGCCGCCCATGTGGAAGTCACAACCTCCTACCATTTCTTTCCTGTCCCCGAGCCATAGAAGGAAGAGGTTGGAGATGCCCTCCACGATGTCGATTTCCAGCAGCTGAAGATAGAGAACGCTCAGTTTTTAGAGACGATCGAAACCAGGAATCAGGAGCTGATCCAGCTCAAGCTGTCATCCGGAACCACCCAGCAGGTCCTCAATGCCTACAAAGTAAGGTCCTCCCCGATGCCCAGATCCCCAGGGAATTCCCACCCCCACCTTCCCGGCCACAGTGAGGTTCCCACAAGGGCTTAGACGCCCTGCGCTCTCCCACTGATCCCCGAGTTCTCTCGTGGGACCTACATCTCCTGCAATACTTCCAATATTCCCACAACCCTGGCTGCACATTAGAACCTCCCGGGGAGCTTTTACTTTTTAAAAAGCTGTAAGGACACCCTAGTCTCACCCTGACCAATTGAATTAGGGGGTGAGGGGCATGTATCTTTTTTTATTAATTCCCCAGATGATTTTTATGCTCAGTGAGTTTGAGAACTACCACATTTAGGGCCCTGTTTTTTGGGGGCCTATAATAAGCACTTCCTTGTTTAAAATCTTGCAAAGGAAAACCATCTTAGCTATAAATCAGAAAACTACTACATAACTCCTCGTCCACACAGGACCCTTTCTGGAGAAAAAGAGGCACTATTAATAATTAAGCAGGACCATAGGCACGAACAGGACATGTTCCCAGCAGACCAGCCTGTCCGATCACCCAGTTGGCACCAGGCTGATGCAGTGGTCAACTAACCTGGCCAGTGTGTCCCGCCCACCAGCCGGGGAGCTAAGAATGGTTTTTACAGAACATTTGCAGTCTGTCTGATAGAGAACACTACTTTGAAACCCAACTGAGCAAAATCAGTTTCTCCTCTAGAAATTCCATTCTTCTTAGTACGCCTGCGGTCCAAAATATTGCACTTAATTATTATGGTTGAAATTTGATCAACAAAACCTTTGTGGGAATTTGGTTTTTCCTCTTGTTCATATAAGTAACTACACAATAGCCTCAGTTTTGCCTCTTGGCCTGCAAAGTCTAACATATTTACTATCTGTCTGTCCGCTCACAGAGCAGGCTTGCTGCCCCCTGGCCTGGGACCTGGGGGGTGGCAGTGGCGACAGCCATCAGTGGCTTACAGATGGGCATGGCTTGGCCCACACAGCGTCACTTGAAACTGTGAATTTGAATGTGTTAAGTCGAGGCTAATGTTTGTCCAGCATTTTCCTTTTACAAATGAGAAACCAGAGGCCAAGAGAGGCAGAGTAATGGCCAGATTCAAACAACAAGTTTGTGACACAGCTCGGAGTCCCAGTCCAGCCTGTGCCCCACCTGACCCAGTTGTCTTCCCCTGGCACAAAGTGTGGGGACAATACTGTGCTGGCATCCTGAAATCCATGTGGCTAAACACCCAACGGATCATCCATTTGGAACTTAGCTCATCAGTAGTTAGCTTATCTGATCTCTGTTATTTCAAGATGCAGCTAGCCCTCGTGATTCTCAGGCCCGGACTGGCTGCAGAACTGGGCTGCATGAGGTTACATCACATTGGACCTTGATGTTGTCCTGCAAAATCAACACAGGGCCTGTCTGATCTTGTGGCGAAAAGCCAGGGGTTTGGAGTGGAGCTACGGGTTTACAAAATGAAACAGCTGGGCCTCAGGGCCTGAACTCTCTAGCACAGGTTGTTTGCAATACCTGAGCAGCAGGGACACAGGCCACAGTGGGTGGAACAGGAGTCATTTCGGTCCGAATCCCGGGGGCCAATGTGCTTGCAAATAATGGTAAGCAGATGATGGAGACGCTCACAGGAGTCCGAGGGGGACGCAGCGAGCCCTGGGGGAAAGGGAGGCAGAACAACGGTGAGCTGTGCAGTCAGGTCTGGTTTGAACGGGGGCTCTACTGGGCATGCTGCCTCACCTCTGGGAGGTGGGTTCTTGTGCCTCAGGGCTCTGGCTGCTCTGTGCTGGGTCCCCAGCACCAAGGACAGTGCCTGGCCAAAGCAGGCACTCACTGCTACTGTCAAATGACCTGCTAGTGGTTCCGGTGTGTGTTTAGGGGATGGGAAGATCGGTTGCAAGAGGGACTACTGAGATATATATGTAAGTATCAAACACCCAAGCGTGCGATCTTATTAAAAACATGCAGCTCTGGCCGGTGTGGCTCAGAGGATTGAGTACTGGCCTGCAAACTGAAAGGTTTGACGTGCCTGGGTTGCAGGCTGGTCCCCCATTGGGGGCCAACCAGAGGCAATTGATTGATGTTTCTCTCCCTCTCTTTTTCCCTCCCTTCCCCTCTCTCTAAAAAAGTAAATAAATAAAAAAATATTTAAAAAAACCACACAGAATAACTTCCTCTATTACGAAATGTGCCAAGGACCCATGCCCGGCACAGGGTGAAGTGCGGAGGGTACAGCTGGGAAGGGAGAGACACAGTCTCCTCTGTTCTGTGGGTTTGGTGGGCGAGCCTCGGTCACGGGCCAGGGTCACCTTTTTCTCCCACTCTGTGCCCGCGAGCCCTGAGTGGTGGAGTCTGGTAAATAATAATCATTTGACTACAGCTTCTACGTGTCACTTTTTAAAAGACATTTATGGATTTAATGATTTGAGAGTGTTCAGTGGATATTAATTAGCTGGGTTTTTCAATGAAATCGATTGGAGTAACACTGGTTGATAACATATCAATTTCAGGTGTGCATTACAATTCAGCATCTGTACACACTGTCGTGTGCTCACCACTCGAAGTCTGGTTTCCTTTCGTTACCATGTATTTGACCCCCTTTGCCCACTTCACCTCCCATGTCACTCTCAACTGACTGTGAACTAGTGGTGCCTTGTGGCAGGGAGAATTCTAAGGTGTCCCCCAAGACTCCCCACTCTGCCCAGTCCCCGGGGCTGTTCTGTTCTGTTCCGTCATTAGATGATATCATACAGCACAGCGGACCTTAAAACAGGGAGATTACCTGGGTGGGCCTGAACTAATCACATCAACCTGAGAGCAGAGAGTCTTCTCTGGAAGAGGAAGTTGCAGATTTGAAGCATGAAGATTTGCTGGGTGAGAAGTTCCCCATTGCTGGCTTGGAGATAGAGAGGGCCATGTGGAAGGGATCTGAGGGTGGCCTTGAGAGGCTGAGGACCAACCCTGCTGACAGCCAGAAAGAAAACAGGGACCTAAGTCTTGCAACTTCAAGGAAATGCCTTCTGCCAACAACCCATGACCTTAGAAGAGGACCCTACCCCCAAATGAGACCCACAGCCCTGGCCAATACCTTGATTTTAGCCTTGTGGGACCCTCTCTGGGCAGAGAATCCAGTCACACTGAGATGCTGCACTGACATCCTGCTCAGAATCACACACGGCTCCCGTCATATTTTCTCCAAGGCCCTGCCCAGCCAGAGCCAGCAACTCCTTGCAGTCCCCCTTCTTTCCTGCCCTGTCACTGCAAGGGGGACGCAGTGAGCCCTGGGGGAAAGGGAGGAAGAACACAGTGAGCTATGCAGTAAGTTGTGGGGGAATGTCTTCCCTCTCACTCTTTCCTTCCCTCTGAACCGCTGGTTTACATGGAAGTCCCGCCCTGCCCCCTCCCTCCCAGCCAATCCTGGGGGTTGCTCTGCTCCAGCACCCGCCTCCCTCCCAGCTCCTTTCAGGCTCTCCTTGGCTTGGGACAGTCCTCCCCTCCCTTCCCTTTTACCTGGACATACTTGACTTAACCTTTCAGCTCTTCCCAGCATCCCTTCCCCCAGGGAGACCTTCATGACCACTGGCCTTGCATTCTTAGTGCTTGGCCCAGGGGCAGTTTTACATTTCTTCTTGCACCTCTGTCTAGCCTGCAAGCTGCCCCCTGGGTGGGGGGGCCTGTGTGTCTCCCCGACCAGCGCTGGGTGCTGGGTGGCCAGGTTCTCCAGGTCTGTTCAGCGAGCTCCCTGGACTCACTTGGCTCCCTTCTCATCTGAGCAGAGCTCATCCCAGCTCCTCCAGGATGACTCTTTTTCCCTGGGGACGGGGAAGGTTCAAAGGGGACAACTCAAAGAAGCATGGGGCCTGGGGTGGGGTTGGAGGCTGCAAACGGCACCCCAGGAAGCTGCGGGGCAGTCCTGCAGGATCCCTCCAATGGCAGCAGGCCGAGCCCAGGCCCACATGGGGGACAATGGCGGGGCTGGTGGACTGTGACTTGACGCTATCTGTGTGCCATTCTGGCTCCTCCTGTCTGTTTGACCTTGGGTGGATCGCTTCACCTCCCTAAGAATCAGTCCCCTCCCCTGCAGTCCCCATGTGTCAGACACTGCTCAGCCCTTAGTCATAGTCAGGATGGAACTTCTCCACAAGCCTGTGAGGTGACCAGGCCAAGTTTAGGGAGGTTCTAGAGCTTGCCCAAAGTTTCTCTTGGTAAGTGATGGCAGGGTTTGGGCCTTGGCGTCCGGCCACTCTGCCGGCAAGGACAAAACTCCCAAGGTTCTCCCGTCCCCCACTACCTAGACACCAGGATCCTGGAAACCTGGGCGGCTGGGAGAAGGGCAGGCCCGAGTTCCTGCAGGTGCCTTGCTCTTCTCCTGCTCAATGAAGAGCCGTCTAGCCTTGTATTGTTCTGAGGGATCGTCTTTGCTCAAGATTTGCTGTGTTTTTATATTCCAGACCAGGCTAAGCCGAGCAATGGAAATGTCCATCAGTCTGGAGAAGGAGATCTTACAGAGAAAGGACTTACTTGAAAAAATCAAAAGAGAAATCCTACAAGTAGAGGGGGTAAGAGAGAGTAAAATGTGCTATTCCTGGTGTTTGTCCATCAGGGCTTGAGCCAATGTCCAGCAAGATCCATGCCTAGCCCCTAAAAATCAAAATATCTCTGGGCTCTCAAAGGAGAAAGTAGCATCTGGAGACTCCCTGTCTAGTATTGTTGCATTTCACTGCTGGGTTAGGCTCCAGAGTCAGCGCATAAGGCAGAAATCATGTAAAGTCCAAATGCTCAAGAGTTCCTTCGATGACCCATAAAATAAAGTATATAAAGTGTTGTATATATATCCTTGCAAAAAAACATATAATGCATGTAATAATGTAACTGACATGAGAAAAAGTACATGCACCAAAATACAGTGCTCTATGTAAGGGGGGCAGAGAGGGATTTTTAGGTCCGGACTCTTATTCGGCACGGCAGGTGCTTGGACGGCAGACCTGCAACCTGTGTCTTGGGCTCCCTCCAGGCCCTGTGTGTAAAATGGCGTGCGGCACCATCTACCTTGTGACTTAGAGCTCTCATTGATTTGCTGAGCACATGCAGTTGAATTTCTGCAAGTTGAACGCACCTAGGATGTGACCCGAAGAGGACTTTTTTGGGAGAGTGGGCGATAAAGGGAGCACTGCACTTGTAGTCAGAAGGCCTGGCATCAGGCTGGGCGTTGCCAGGTTCCAGCCTTTGAATCAGGGCTCAGTTTCCAGATCTGTAAAACAGTCACCGCAGCCCTTGTGGCGATCAGACAGGGACAGGGACAGCAATGCTTCGCCAGCCTCTAAAGCAGTGAGTGCAGCTATTGGTGTCCTTGTCTCGAATGGGCTTGCAGTGTCCCCAGCAGTGGGTGGGGCCCCGAGCCCACCTACAATGGCCAAGAAGCCACAGGATTATTACATCTGAGCCGACACGCTCCTCTGCCAAGGAGCCGGTCTCAGCTCAGAGTGGCCGGCAATGAAGTTAAAGCCAAAGTCCATGTGTGCTCACCAGGCAGATTCCTGTGGTGCTCACTTGTCTGCGCCGACATTTCTTAGGCAAGCAAAACGTGGCATCCATTCTTAAAAGCCTAGCATTCACTGCTTACTCTATTTTAGTTTTCCTGTAAACTTTTTCAACAGCTCTGTCTGGATACAGTTCATACACCACATAATTCATCCATTTAAAATGTTCATTTTAGTGGTTTATAGTATATTCACAGAACTGTGAAACTGCCAGGACAATAATTTAAGAACATTTTGTCACCCCCAGGAAGAAACCCTGCGCCCATTAGAAATCCTTTCCCACTCCTTACCTCACTTTGCTCCCCCGCTCCAGCCCCAGGTGACCACGAATCCACTTTCTGTCTCAGTGAATTTGCCTTTTCTGGACACTTCCTTTAAAAGAAACAAAATATGTGCTCTTTTGTGACTGCTTATTTAATTTTAATATTTTAAATATTCTTACTATAGCATGTATCAGCACTTCCTCTTTACGGCTGAGTACTCTTCCCTTGCATGGACAGGTCACATTTTGTCCACTCATCAGTGATGGACATTTGGGTGCTTCCCATTTTGGGCAGTCATGAATAACGCTGCTATGGACATTTACGTACAAGTTTCTGTGTGAATGTAGGTTTCGTTTCCTTTCCTCTGGAATATATAGCTAAGAGTAGACTTGTAGGTTATATATATGGTAACTCTATGCTTAACATTTACAGAAACTGCCAAACTGTTTTTGCAAAGTGGCTGCCCCATTTTACATTCCCACCAACGCTGTGTGTGTGAGAGCTCCAATTTCGGCACATCCTCACTAACACTTATTTTCAGAGTTGTTGTTTTTTTTAATGGCTGCCCTAGTGGGTGTGAAGTGATATCTCACTGTGGTTTTGATTTGAATTTCCCTAATGACGGATGACACTGAGCATCTTTGCATGTGCTCATTGGCTACTTCCCTATCTTTTCTGGAGAAATGTCTATTCAAGTCCTTTGCCCAGTTTTTGTTATTTATCTTTTTGTCATTGAGTTGTACAAATCCTTTATGTATTCTGGACTCAAATCCCTTATAAGATATATGACTTGCAAACAGAGGGTGGGGCAAAAGTAGGTTTATAGTTGTGGATACATAAAATAGAATTCATTCTTTATTATCATTTAACTATTGCATTATTTTCCATACGAACAACTGTAAACCTACTTTAAAAAAAGATTTTATTTATTTTTG
The DNA here is from genome assembly GCA_007922815.1 of Macrotus californicus. NCBI lineage: Eukaryota > Metazoa > Chordata > Mammalia > Chiroptera > Phyllostomidae > Macrotus > Macrotus californicus. The sequence goes on from VMDR010000859.1 coordinate 26,139, forward strand.
AGAGAGAAGGGAGGGATAAAGAGAGGGAGAGAAACATCCATGTGTGGTTGTTGCTTGTGCACCCCCTACTGGGGACCTGGCACAAAACCCAGGCATGTGCCCTGACTAGGAATCAAACCGGTGACCCTTTGATTCACAGGCTGGCACTCAATCCACTGAACCACACCAGCCAGGGCTGTAAACTTGCTTTTGCCCCAGCCTGTAGGTTTTCTTTTCACTTTCTTAATGGTACTGTTTGCAGCACAAAAGTTTTTCATTTTGATCAAGTCTAATTCATCTGTTTTTTTTTTCTTTTCTACTTGTGCTTCGGGTATTATAGCTAAGAAATCATTACCTAACCCAATACTGTGAAGATTTACTCCTATGTCTTCAAGAGTTTTATAGGTCTTACATTTAGGTTTCTGATCCATTTTGAGTTAATTGTGTAAATGATGTGAGGAAGGGGTCCAAAAGCGGAAAGAAGGAGATGGAGTATATCTGTAGTGTGTTCTATTGACCTTCCCAGTTACCATCTGTTGTTCTCTCCGTTTCTTCCTGTGGATTTGAGTAACCTCCCAGTGTTATTTCCTTACTCAAATACAGCTGTTTCAGCCTGCCTCCTTTGTGCTGTTATTGTCAAATATATTACATCTTTATATTTATTGGCCCCCCGATGCAATTATATGCACATTATTTTATAAATTGCTTCTTAAATCAGTTAAAAGAATACTGTCTTTTATAAAAAATTATCACATAATTACCTTTACTTGTACTATTTTTATTTATTTAGTTATTTATTTTAGAGAGGGGGAGGGAGGGAGAAAGAGAGGGAGAGAAACATCAATGTGTGGCTGCCTCTTGTGTGCCCCCAACTGGGGACCTGGCCCACAACCTAGGCATGTGCCCTGACTGGGAATCGAACCTGCAACCCTTTGGTTCACAGCCCACGCTCAATCCCCTGAGCTACACCAGCCAGGGTATTTTTTTAATGTGGTTTTGTTACAAAAACAAAAACAAACAAAAAAGAAATAGGAAGGTGAATTGAGACAGATCGAATCAAAATGTACTTCAATATATAATTATATCCAAAAGAAAAAAAGCCAAACCTAAGAAATCAACATAAATAAAACATAGTTCAGGAGGAAAGAAAAGAGACTTTTAGGCTATAGTCAGTGTTTCTGAACTGGAAGAAAACATCACAATCTGTTTTTTAAAAAATCAGAATTTTGCGATTCCCTTCACTCCTTTGAAAATTTAAACATTGTTGTTAGAACTACACTGAAAATGGGTAGAGATGGGAGGGCCAGTAAGTCCCAGCAGGCCTGAAGCACCAGGGATTCTGGGGTTTAATGAATCCTTCCCAACCCAGGACAGGGCCAAAGACGAGTCTTTGAACAAGAAGCTCCGGAGGCAGCTGAGCGAGTTCCGAGTGCCGCCGGTGATGATGTACGTCAAGGAGAAGGTCCTAAATGGAGACTTGGAGAAGACCATCAGGACGTGGGAGAGGAAGGTGGAGATTGCAGAGGTAAGTCACAGAGGAGCCCCAGAGGGCCTTGATGTTTTTGTTGGGATTTTGTTTTTCCAGCTAAGGATGCAGGTGTTTGTTTGGACACATAATGTCTGTGAGAAATCCCCGCAGTTGCCTCAACTCTTACACCAAAATCAAGGATGAGTTTTTTTAAAGCTTCTTTTTCATTGTTAGGGGCAAGGTCTTTTCACATTATCAGAAGAGACTCTGTAGTCATAATGTGTTTTTAGTTGCTTGCTTTCATGATGAATTCTGGAAGCTTCTTAAACCTTCTGCCCCTCATTTAGTGATTGCTACTCTATATATGAAGGCAGTTTTTTTGAAAACGAGGTAATAAAGGACTTTTGGTATCACTGAGAACACAGTTGCCGTAGGTCTTTCCGTTTTTGACCGACCCCGCAGCCTTTTCCTGTGAGACAGCGTGCAGACAGCACTGTAGCCCTCGTGAGCTGTGGAAGAGAAATGGGAAGGTGCATATTGTGCTGGCAACAGAAACAAGGGAAGCGCAGACGGCCACCGGGGGCCAGGCTGCACTGAGCACCATGAGCGGAGCATGGCGCTTTCCCATCTGGGCCCTGGCTCCATGTCCCATGGCAGGGAATCAATTGGGATCCAAACTCGGGTCCATCAGATCTGAAGTGGAGAAGTAGCAGAGTCACAGCAGGAGCCCACAACTTCTCACTTTGCTCAACAGACACAAGCACTCTAGAACCTTCCAGATGCCCCTAGGTAGCCACGCCCTGCAGTGTGCAGAGCACCATCCCGGGGCTGGATGGGGTTGCGTTCTGAGTAGTCACAATCGGTTTTTCCCAAGTGACCTCCTCCCCTTCCCTCCCCTTTTTTTTGCAGATGTCCTTAAAAGGCTACCGCAAGGACTGGAACAAAATGAAAGCCACCAATGAGCAGTTGCTGGCCATTGCCTCCGCTGGGAAGTAGCCAGAGGAAGGCCACAGCCGCCAACCAAGAAGAGACCCATTAAAATAATCAACTCCATTCTGGTCACGGGGTCCTCTCACTGCTCCCTGTGCTGGCTGGTGTCCCCGACTCTCCATCCAGGCTGACGGCCACCTCCCAGGCCACATCTGCCTGTGCGGGGCAGGAGTTCTCGCTGCCTGGCCCCTGGGACTGTTACCTGAAAGAACCACAGGGCACTTGGTTTAACTTGTTAGTCCACATTTAGTTCACAAGTACAAATGAAAGTGACCTTCCCACATGGGTGAGTGGGACAGAGGAGGGAGAGCCACAGGCCTGCCAGTGGCAGCCCAGGTGTGCGGCGAGCAAAAATAGACACCGAAACAGCGCAGTGAATGCCTGGCCCTCAGCATCCTGAGCTTACTCTTCAATTTGGAGGGCTAGCTCCTAGACTTTATACCATTACAAAAGAAAACACAAATGAAAACAAGATCATTTCTGGGGGCTCCAGCAACCTGTCCTGACCGGAAAGAGACCCACCCTCCCCAGCCTGCTGCTCCCAGTAATAGTCCAAGTAGTCGGGCTGTGCGGCTGCATCAGAAAGGCTTCCCGTCTCCCTTATGTCCTTCCCCTTCAAGTCTTCGCTCTCTCCGGAGCTGTGTTCTGGCTCTGAAGCTGTGGCGGTGCTTTCTTGCCCTTGGAGTTGAGTTTGGGTCCCTGTAACCTGGCCCGGCCCGGAATATTTTTTCTGTGTCATGGTGGCATGTGGCGAGTAGCTGTAGAAGGGCACCGAATTCTGCCAGTGGTACATGGCAGACAGGGGAAGGCTGGACGTCCTAGTCTTGGATGAGATCCAGTCACTGTAGTCTTCCACCTTGACGTACAGAAATAGGCCGGGGCACTGTTCACCCCCTTCGGTCAGGACTCCTCTTAGCACCCACAGACGTGACTTCTGTAGCTGGCACATTAGTGGGCTTCCTGGGTCCCCCTGTAATAAAGGGCAGAAGGCTTCAAGTCTAAAAAACATTTCTTTTTTAAACATATCTGTGCAATTTACTCAAAATGTTTTACACTGATTCATGCTGGAAATGGGATGGATGATAGGATACTTTTTCTTTTTTTTTATTATATTTTTTCTTCCATCACCCTTTAGTCCCATATGTCCCCTTCCCCACCCCCCAGCAATCACCAGGCTGTTGTCCACGTCCTTGAGTCCTTTGTCCTTTTTGCTCAACCCCTCCACCCCCTAACCTCGCCGCTCCCTTAGCTGTCATCCTGCTCCCTAGCTATGAGTCTGTCTAGGACACCCTTTCCAATCTAGGCAGCTACCACCACAAATTCTAATGAAATGACTTTTCCTTTTATTATACAAATTATTTGTGGGCTTCTGCAGTTTGCTGGTAGCTCCCTGGCTCCTACTTCATTGTCTTAACCTTTCCAGCACTTAGTCTAGATCCTCTCCATCTTTCGGTTTCTCATTCCTCAAATGTTGATATTCCTTTCCTTTCTGGCCTGGTCACATTTCTCCCTCTCCTCTCTCTTTTGTTTCCATCCTTCCTTTAAGCTGCTCCCGCCCACCCAGAGTCACACTGTCCCCGGAGCAGGCACTGGACTAGGATCACAGCTTTTCCTGTGGGCGGCCACCTATTCACTGCACCTGCTCCCAGCGTTCCCTGCTCCCAAGGGAGCAGTCCTTGGGCACTCAGGGACTCTGGCACACAGACCTTATCTCACTTCAGATAAGAGGGTAGAAGCTTGGCACTCTTAACTAGATATGTGACCCTGGCAGGTCATCTAAGTTTGAAAGTGGAATTGCTTAGTTGTGTTACACTGGATAGGGTGCCCAGGTGGCCAGCTCAGCAGGTTTCTTCAAGTGCTGGCTAGCTGCCAAGCGCTGCCCACCACAGAGACAGCCATGAATCTAAAGACATGGTCCTGTGCTCGTGAGTTCACCAGCCCTCGAAGTGACCGCTGCTTAGTCTCAGCGTCGAGCTTCCACCCTGCCATGTTCTTACCAAGCAGACGCTATCCGTCTCCTCTGCCACGTGATTGCCACATCCTATTTTCTGGAGTTTGGGGAAGGGACACTGGTCAATGTCTTTCACGGAGATTTTCCTCAGGATACTCATCGTCATGTGATTCCCTGTCTGGACCATGCAACAGAGAGCCCTAGAATCATTAATGAGAAGACTTCCCCCAGGTCAATGCAACTACAACTCACCTATCCAGATGGGAGTGAGTAGAAACTCACTTGATGAACCCCACGTCCTCTCTGAAATCAGAACCTGTGTCTGAGATTTTACTGAAAATCACCTTTGCTTTGAACTTGACTGTGAATATAGGCAGAGAACATATTCATCCTGTCTTGACATCTACAGAGGATACATTTCCTTGTTTATTTCCCAAGAATAAAACAAAACAAGGATGGCTTGGACGAGAGAATAATTCCTTCTAGTTCAGGGAATGATGTCCCCAGCCCCTCTATACCCTTCACTAATCTCAGGGTGCCCGCTGCCTGTACATGACCTCCAGTGCTGGTGTAGAGATGGAAGAAAAAGGACCACACGTAAGCATGGCCACAGGAGGGACAAGCACTGGGCACCTGGACTGGTTAGGTGAGGGCTCCAGCCAAACTCGAGAACCTTGAGCCACCTGCATGACTGAGATAAGCCCACATGGCTCATCCAAGTCCCCCCCAACAGCCGGCACACACACACAGCCCCTCTTGGGGAAGAAGGCATTAACTGCAAACGTGGGGTTCCATCCTGCCACCCAGCAGTTCTGCAGGGCTAGCAGCACGTGCAGCTTTCTGTTGAGGAAACAGACGGATCGGACCAGGCCGCTGAACTGCATCGCCGTGTCTGTCTTCAGGAGGGCTAAGTTATTGGCCATTGTCCCCTCATCAAAGTCCTCATGGAGGATGATGGTCCTGACTGGATACTCTTCGTGGGAGATCACTCTGGCATCCATGCTGGCTATGCCCACGACAGCGACAGCGGACCTCCTAGAGAGAGCAAGGGAATCTTGAGAAGCCACGGCTCCAGGGAAGCTTGACACGTCCCCGTTTTCATATTTGCTCCTTTGTCGGCCTGGGACAAACACATCCGACCCCTCTTCCCTGGGCTAAATTTTACTCACCCTTTGGCCCTGTCCCAGGAAATCTTATCTGAACCCCTAGGCTGGTGCCCTTCTTTGTAGGCCCACCAAACCTTGGGGATTCTTCTGTCTTAACACCCTTTGTCCCACCACCTCAAGACAATCCATTATGTTAGGGCTGATTATCTTTTTTTCTACACTGTTTTTTTTGTACAGAGTTGTAGTCAAATCAAAGATGTAATCTCTTTTTTAAAGATTTTATTTATTTGCCCTGGCTGGTGTGGCTCAGTGGATGAGTGCCGGCCTGTGAACCAAAATGTCGCCGGTTCAATTCCCAGTCAGGGCACATGCCTGGGTTGTGGGCCAGGTCCCCAGTAGGGGGCACATGAGAGACAACCACACACTGATGTTTCTCTCCCTCTCTTTCTCCCTCCCTTCCCCTCTCTCTAAATAAATAAACAAAGTCTTTTTTTAAAAAAAGAAACTATTTGAAGACAAATTCAGCCAATTCTAGTGCTGAATAGAGAAAATCCAGCAAAAGGACTATCAGCAAGTGTGGAACTCATTGTGACATTAGACTAAACTGAAACAAAAACTTGGAAGCATTTAGATGAGAATACAAAGGTGAACCTGGGCAATGACCAGAGGGTCTAATTACAGCTGAAAAAGAAGCCAAAGGGTTTCTCCTCGTCCCCATAGGAGTCCAAACGTGACTCATGCATAGCTAATACACGAAGGGACAGGGATGCGCAGACATGCCTGAAGCCCATGCAAACCCACGGAAACTGGGTGATGGAGGAGGCGGAGCAAGGGCGTGAAGGGGGAGTCCCAGCACTGGCCGCAGCAGAGTCTAGAGAGGACCGACTGTCCAGAGAGAAAGAGGGCTATGAATCTTCCGCGCTATTGTAACTCCACGATGAACCCAGAGCAAAAATTCAAACTTGCCAAAGTTGTCAGAAGAGACATACAGAGCAAAGGCCACGTAATGAAAACAAAATCAAGAAGCTATAAAAACAAAAACAAGCAGCAGGAGCTTCATCCTGAACATCCGCAGAAGAGCGTGAAAACAAGCAAAGGCTCTTCATGATGAGACAGGTTCCGGCCACAGGGACGACCTCACAGTTAGAAACGGCAGCAGCAGAGGACACAACATCTACAAAGTGAACACCCCGGGAGAGAGAGGAGCGTGTGCACATGGAGGAAAGGCCACGTGAGCGCGCAGCGAGAAGGGGGCCGCCTGCAGGCCGAGGAGACAGTCCTCAGGAGAAACCACCCCTGGCAGCACCTCAACCTTGGACTTCCAGCCTCCAGAACAGTAACGAATTTCCATTGGTTAAGCCACCCTAGCTGTGGTATTTTGTTATGGCAGCCTTAGCCGACTAATACAGAAGGGAAAGGAAACTCTCCCTCTGTCAATGGGTAAAAGAATCAGTAAATACAGACCGAGAGATGCATGGATGTCCTTCAGCGCACGGAGCAGAGACTGGTGGCAGAGCTCCAGGGAGGGAGACTAGTAACTGAAGTTCTGGGAAGGGAAGGGCTGCCTCTCCTCGTAAATCCTGTGGTTCCTCATGAACATTACACTTTGTATATCTATTTTCATTTAAATACGTATATTTTTAATTAAAAAATGTAAATGACACGTTAAAAAATTCAGCAGCTGCACAATATTCTGTTGAAGGTTTATGCTATAATTTGCTTTGTCAGTTACAGTAATTATACTCTTTCCCCCATACTCTGTGTGTGTGTATATATATATAAAGTTGTGTATAAGCAGCATTTCTGTATTACATAAATACACAGTACACAACATACTATACATTGCATATACTGCTTAGAGACTCTGTGGCATAGTCTACACTGTGTGTGCCGTAGAAAGTGATTAATACACGGTAAGCCATTCATCCCTGACATTCGTGCATTATGCTCCCGGGCTCTGCTTATTAACCATCCTATGAACAACTTTGTGCATAAAACTTTTCTAGTGGTCGAAATTATTTCCTTAATATGGATTCCCAAAAGTGGTATCATTGGGTCAAAAAGTAAGATGTTTTAGAAAAAGAAAAGTTATTCCTTTAATAACATTTTGTGGGTGGTTTTTATCTGGCTTAGAAGAATGCACATTTACTGTAGAGAATTTGGAAAATACCGAGACGTCCCAAGAAGAAAACCCATGTGCCCTGAGCACGCAGAGATAAGCGCCCTTGGAGCATCTGCACATTTCCCTCCAGCCCCTTCTCCACACAGCACACACGCGTGGCAGTCACATTGCTGAGGCCTGAGGCATGTGTTTTCAGATAAGGGCCCTCTCAGCGTTGGGCCTTTGTGATCACAGCAAAGTGGGAAGGAACATCCTTCCTGCAGAGGCTGGGGCGGCACCTCTTTCACTTCGCAGATGAAGACACCAGACGGCTCCAACTTTGGCATCTGGTGACTCCAGGACTCCATGACTCAACGGCCAAGCAAGTGCCCAGCCAGTAAAAAGCCCTGTCACCCTGTCACCAGGACTCCACCTCAGGCCGCCCCAAGCTGAGCAGAAAACAGAGCCCCCCTCCCCATCCCCCCCGGAGTCTGGCCCCAGGGGCGGGGTACTGGCCTGTGCTGAAAGGCGGATGCGATGCTGAGGATCCAGAACTCACTGAGGATGCTGCCAAAGGCCAGGTGGGTGTGGTGGGAATCCTGCAGGGACACCACCCAGGGGAACTCATTTTCGCTCACCAAACCCTCCTCAGAATCTTCTGTGATGCTGGTTTTCTGGATACCACAACCTGCAGAGGGAGTGTGCAGGGCCCTCACTACTGGGGCAAGAAGTCTGTGGCCTGTGGCTGCCACCACCACACTAGACCACAGGGCCCCTCCTGGGCCGGGGCTCTGACATTTTTAAAAAAGCTCCTAGGCAGCCCTGGCTGGGCTGGCTCAGTGGATTGACTGCCAGCCTGCGAACCAAAGGGTCACGGGTTCAATTCCCAGTCGGGCCACATGCCTGGGTTGCAGGCCAGGTCCCCAGTGAGGGGTGCTCGAGAGACAACCACACATTGATGTTTCTCTCCCTCTCTTTTTCCCTCCCTTCCCCTCTCTCTAAAAATAAGTACATAAAATCTTTTAAAAAAAGAAAAAGTTCCCAGGCAGATTCCAATGTGTGTTCTGGGATGAGAACCACAAGTGTTTGGGGAAGGTCCTGGACGCAGTATCCCATGTCCAGTTGGCCCCTCTGCGGTGAGACCTGGAGCAAGCCACCTCCCCGGTCTGGGTCTCAGTTTCCTGTTTTGGAACCTGGGGTAACACTCCCCTTGGAGTTGTAAAGATCATGTGAGGTGAGGTTATAGGAAGGTGCTTCGCAAATTGTATCCCATGACTGATAAGGCTAAACCCAAGGGCAGAATGGATTATTACTCTCCCCCCGCTCCCCGCCACTGCTCTGGTTGCTGTTTGTAAATCCCAAACCCCAAGTACCCAAGGCCTCTTTCTAAATCAGTGGCCTTGGGTCATGGATGTCATGTGATGGGTACCACCCGTCTACCATAGGTCACACCATTTGGTGGCTGCTTTTTCAGCCATTCATGCCACCGCACACACAGCCCTGCCACACCCTGAGATAGGGCTGGGCTTGCAGGGAAGGATCTCAGGATCCTGCCAGGCCCCCGGCGAGGTCAGTGCCTGGGGAGACAGACGCTGAAGCGTCACAGCTGTACAGAGAGGCTCACGACACAGGGGAGTGCACCCAGAGCCTGCACAAGAGGGGCCAGAGCTCTGCCCAGAGCACACAGTCTGGGAGGGCTTCCCCTGGGGCAGCCTCGGAGGCCAGTTCCAAAGACTGAGCGTCCCCAGACCGTGACCCTGAAGTCGGTGGTCACCTTTGGTGCTGTCATTAAAGGGCCATGGCAGCCCACCCCATGATAGGGCAGCCAGTGACCAAACACCTGGATGAACTGAAACTGGGACACTGAGCAGCTGTTAGCAAGATGATGTCAATAAGGCCACTGAGTCCTTCAGCACCACTGGACAGGAAGCCCATTTTCCCCACGGGACGCTGGCAGTGCGTGGTGAACAAGGCGTGAGCCAACCCTCCCTAACCCAACATGAACTGACAGGGTGTGGTGGCCTCTACTTTTTCAAGGCTCTAGTTGGCTAGTTCATTTGACCTTGTAAAACCCTTCCAAGGCCAGGATATAATAAGGAAATCTGAGATGAAATGTTTGCCCGGGGTCACTTGCCTGAGGTGTGAGCAGCCCCTTCTGTGTTTTGTGGGCATCCCTTGGTCTCCTTGGGGCACAGGGAGGTGAAGCAGGCCCGGAAGGTGGGGAGTTTTATTGATGTGAGCGTGGGGGCTCTCTCCTGTTACCCGCCCAACTGCAGGAAGGCAGGATGGAGCCTGCTGGCAGCAGCGAGGTGGGGCACAGCCTGCTTTAGTTGGGGTCTACCCCTTTCTAGGCTGGAATCTTAGTCCTGGACAACCTGGAGGTCAGGGAGGGGACTGCAGCTGCCTCAAGGCCCCTCCTTGCTCCCTCTCGGGCCCAGCCCTGCAACTGGGGTCAGTTTAGCAGCATGCTCTTTCGATGTAATGATAAGTCTTCCCTGGGACGGCGATGCTGAGGGAGAAACACAGGAAGGGCCTGGCTCCCATGTGCACCAGGCTCTGGGAGGTCACCTCCACCTGCTGGTGCCTGGGGGACACGCCCCTGGAAGAGCAAGGTGGGAGGCTGTGAGCGGCCTCTGTCCAGTGAGGTTCACTTTCCCAACTGCACTCTCTCCCGAGGATTAACCCTGACACAAGGCAGCTGAAGCCCCAGTGTCCTATATTTACTCCCCAAGGTCCACTTCTTTGCCTGGTCCCCACCAATAACACACGCTGCCACAGCAAAACGCTGTGAGTCATCTCCCCCCTGGGTCCCTCTCTGGACACGAAGGACCATTTACTTTTCTGGGACGATGCCCCCTGCCACGTGTTCCAGGACCCACTAAGTCATGAAGGGAGCAAGCAGCACACTCACTGGCAGCAGCATGGGACACGGAGACGGAGAGCAGCACCAAGAGCATCCGGGCCGTCCCTGCCATCCCCCAGCAGATCCGCAGCAGACACCATGGGCAGCTGTGGAAACCACACACAGGCTTTTCCTCTCCTCCCCACAGCGCTGGCCTCCCCGCAGTGCCAGAGACCCGCCCCTTTCCTTCTGCAACGTGTGGAACAGACCTGTCCCGTCCCTGTGGCTGGGTTCTGTGCAGTACAGAGGCAGGGACCAGCTGCCTGGCACCCAGATTCTGTTAGGGTTCGGAGATGGCCTGAGGAGAGGAGGCAGCCCACGCCTGTCAATCCAGCCAGGGTCCCCGGCTTCCCGGAGAGAGGGGTCTCAGAAAAGTGTGGTGTTTTGACTCGTGGAATTCAACACTTGCCTTAACTCTGTGGCTATAAAACACTGCTGAAAGAAAAAAGCGGGGGCTTCGGGCAAGCCCACGCTGGTTTTGCCCCCCGCTCCCCGACTAAACTGTGCAGACTTAGGTCGTGCTGGACTTCTTTCACCAGCAACAGCTCCTGCTTACACATAGTGACAGCCCCCGCGCTCTGCTTAGGGAGTTATTTTGCACAATAACCCTATGGCAGGGGTGTCAGACTCATGTTCACTGGGGGCCACATCAGCCTCGCGGTTGCCTTCAAAGGCCCAAATGTAACTTTAGGACTGTATACATGTAACTACTCCTTAACAGTTAAGCGAGAGTTCGATGCTACCGCTGGGTAGAAACAAGGTGCCAGGCCGGATAAAACAAGATGGAGGGCCGGACTTGGCCCGCAGGCCTTGTGTCTGCCACCTGTGCCCTATGGAGTTGACACTATCATTATTCCCATTTTACAGATTCAGAAGGTGACACTTTGAGACATTGAGAAACCTGCCCAAGGGCACATGGCTGCCAAGTGGTGAGGCTGGAATCCAAGGTCAGATCTGTCTAAATCCAAAGCTCATGTGTCTTCATCATGAGCCGTACCTCCAGGCCTACCCTTGCCTCAAACAACGCACAAGAGCCTGAGGAACCCATGGGTGCCATGCTCAGTCACCATGTTCCACTCACGACACTGGATGTTTCTTGTTGTCAGGATGGTCCTCAGAGTTCCTCTGGGAGCTGTCCCTGCCAAAGGAGAAATGAACTCACTCTGCTGTGCACAGCAGAGCCCAACAGAGGGATTCCTTCTACCACCTTGGGGAGAATGTTCCATTGTGGCATCACGGTTACCACGGTGCCACCAAGCAAACGTCTGGACATGAGACTCCGGGGGAGCCAGGATGAAAAGCCTGCCTGTTTCCTAAACTTAGCACGGCTATTCTGGAAGACTGGCTGCCCACAGGTCTGACCCAGAAGACATCCCTTTTGCTGGAACACAAAGTCCTGTCCAGCTGGGGCCCTGGTCTGTCTACCTCCTTAGCACCCGCCCTGTGTCTGCACGAGTTTGTCAGGCTGGATGGAGGAAGCTCACAGCAAGGCTGGGCTTGGTTTTCCCCATCCCTGTGAGCGTTCTCTGACTGCCAGGGTGGTTTCCTGCAGGCTTGGCCCCGTCTTCAGTGGCTTCGAACCAAGCTGCCCGACCAGCTCTGTGCCCCAGCCTCTGCGAGCAGCCCTGGTTTCAGCACCGAGGCCAGGACTGAGGAAACGTTGACAACGTTGAGGTAAAGATGCAACCCCATGGAACCTGTGGGCTCGCAGGCTGCTGGCGTGGGCGTGTGAGAAGCACTTACCAGAGCTGTAGATGGAGGGCTGGTGGAAGGAAGGAAGGTCACTGTCCCCTCCCCCTGGACTTCCCCCAGTGCCCAAGTGTTTCACCATCCTCTCTCACCTTTAACACTGAGCGGGGCCTGGCTTCTGCTTAGAGAACAGACTGGGAAAATCGTTGGCTGTGGGAGAAATGGGAATTAATCCTTTGGTATGTCCTGCATAGCAGGTCTCTATGAGCTTCCACATTTTCTTGGTCACAATTCACAATCACCCTGCCCGGAGGAAGGAATGACCAGAGCTTTCCACGTGGAAATACGGTGGCTCAGAGTGGGACTGTCACTTCCCTGAAGCCACACACCTGGAAAGTGGCAGGGGCAGGGCTTCAATACCAAGGTGGTGACCCATCTACGCAGCCACGTTTCTCAGCCCTGTGCTGCTGCCTTTACACGGGGTGGGAGCAGAACCAGGGATCGAGCCAGAGTCACAGGGCTGCCCATCAGGAGTTGGGGAGCTGAGGTTAGTGCATCTGACCCTAACTGCCTCCAGAGTTCTCTTTAAATCCCTGTGCGAAAAGAAGCCCCAGGCAGGCCGCCAGAAACACGGTCTCCTCGCGGGACCCACGAGAAAGGCTCTGAGTCCTGCCATGGACCTTGTGAACAGCCGGCCTTAGATTTCCGCCCTCTCTGGGCCACTTTGTGCCGACCATCGACTTTCAGTGAATTTTTAAAAGAATCGTTACAATTTTAACAATTATTATTTAACTCTTTACAGTTAATAAAAATGGTCATAATGGTTTTAGGTCTTTGAGAGGAAATTCATTTGCAATCTGACACCAGGGGCTCCACGTCCAGGATGGTGACAGCATGAAACAGGTAGTTTCTCTGCCTGTCACTCTGCATTTTTACTCTGTCTTCATGAAGTTGGAGAACCCCACTCTCAGTGAAAGGCTTTCTGAAATCACAGTGGGTTATGGCAGCTCTGTCAGACAGTTCCGGATTTTCAGATTGGACGTGGACACCCAAAATCACGAAGCAGTTTCCCTCCTCCCCCCACTGATGACTGCTCTTGGGTGCTCCTAGGCCCACCCATCACACCCAAAACCTGGGCAGCTGAAATTTTCTTCTGGAAAATTGAAGGTTTTATCCTGGAAGAGAGTGATGGGTGGATTTCTAGTCCACTTGGTTGCTTCGCCTTCTGGAAAATATTCCTTCCCATTCCATTGCAGACTTAGAAAGTGGTTTTAAAATATGCCAATAAGAGCTGTCCCTCCTATGTTTCAAAATCTCTTGTGAAATGAACAGAACAAAGAATAATCAAGGACTCCTTCATTCACGTTCCACACACTGCCTGAGCAGGACTTCCTACTCACCACCGGTTTGTCGAATAGTCAAGCAAAATGCCTGCTAGCCCAAATATGGCACGGCCATTGCTCACCTGCACTGACTGCACCTGCCCTAAGGTAACCCTTCCTCTCCCAGCTGTTGACAGCTCAGGCCTCTGCATGCTTTTCCTGGGCTCTCCTCCTGAAGTTGGTGAGAGCAAAGGTAAGTCCAAGGCGTGTCCTCTGCCCTGTTTTGCAGTGAGAAGCCTTTTGAGACCCCCTCGTCTGCGGTGACACTCAGAGCTGAGAGGGCCGGGGCTTTACAACAACAGATCACTCACTAGAATTTTCGGTAGAGGAAAATGTAACTTCCAGGTAGCCACTGTTGGACTCAATTTTGGGGTTTTTTGGTGCTGTTGTTGCTATTGTTTGGTGTTGCTGACACAGATTTTTGGCTGCCTACTCAAATTCATGATACTCTGAGATTCACCCGTCCCAGCATAAGGGAATCACACGTGGGCCCTAGCCGCTCCTTTTCTGATATGCTTCTGTTTTCTGTCACTGTTTTCATACTTCACAGAACCTCCTTAGCCATCCCCTCATTTTTTGTGAATTAGAGTAATACCACCACACAGGCCTGATGACCCCCCAGGGGTGGACCTGTGAGCCAAGCCAGGCTCATCAGAGCCTCCCATTCCTGGAATTCGAGTCTTGAGCCAAAGGGCAGAAAGAACAAAACAGCTAGAGCCACCGAGCCAGGCCAACAGCAGGCTCCCGGCTCTGCTGCCACAATGAGGGTCCCTCCCTGTTGCATCTTCCCCAGGACCAGGCCCCTCTGCGAACTAGCGCAGACCCGACCAGCAAACTTCAGCTGCTGCTGCCTCGGACCAGGGAAACTTGACTGGTCCACTGGTCTGGTACTCGGAGTGTCTTTCCTGCCTCAGGGCTTTTATGGCATATATGACAAGTGACTACTGACTCATAATGTCTCTTGGACAATAGGCACAGCAGCGGCCACTGAAGAAAGCAGCGACATTATCCCACTTGAATCCACAACCGGGTGACATGCATGATACAACAGCATCACCTACACACATTCGAAACCAAATCTTTTTGAAACTGTAATCCCTTTTATTTTCACGAATTCTTTACCACTCCTCTTTTTTACAGATGCTGGCTAGAGTTCTTACTATGGTTTATTTGTAATGAAATCTTAAGCTGCCTATGTCTCAGACAGACACACATTCCTTACCTATTAGACCAAAAGGAATATCCTTCACTTCCACAAATCCGCTCTCACCTTTCTCATGAAGCACACCACCGTGTCCCTCGATCATCCATTCCCTAATTCTTGATGGAGACTGGGTACAAAAACTGTTTCATGTTCCTCTTACCACTACCATGAGAAAACAACGAAGCAGATGGGATGATGAAATACCACCATACTTAGCGTCATAGGTCAGACAAATTGGAAGCAGTGGGAACTGGGGGTGCTGGAGAGCAGGGCCCTGTTTAAAGGGGGCGACCATGGCCAGGCCCCACTAGGGACCTCCAGCTTCCACACAGTCCGTGGGCGAAAGGACATCTGGCTGCCTGCTAAGAAGGCCAGAAAAGCCCAAGGCCGGCAGGAACGTGTGTATGCACACTTTGAAGATTTCGAGGGCAGGAGGACACTGGGAGGTTTGGAGTCAATCTCACATGTGGGACCTAGGGACCTCCCGACCCAGGTGTGGTCTCCGATGCAGCATCAATCACAGCTGCCAATGGTGGAAGCAACCCGAGTGCCCACCCACAGATGGACGTATTTAAAAAAATGTGGTGTAGACATACAGTGGAATATTATTCAGCCTTAAAAAAGGAGGAAGACTTGTCACATGCTACCAGAAGGATGAGCCCTGAGGACATTTGTCACATGCTACCAGAAGGATGGGCCCTGAGGACATCTGTCACATGCTACCAGAAGGATGGGCCCTGAGGACATTTGTCACATGCTACCAGAAGAATGGGCCCTAAGGACATTTGTCACATGCTACCAGAAGGATGGGCCCTGAGGACATCTGTCACATGCTACCAGAAGGATGGGCCCTGAGGACATTGTGTTCGGTACAATAAGCCAGTCACAACGAGATAATTACTGTACGATTCCACTTCCGAGGAGTCAAGTTCGGGGAAGCAGAGCGTGAGTGGTGGCTGCCGGGGGCTGCCGGGGGCAGAGTACTGTGCAGGGGGGCCGTTTCGGTTTCGTAAAATGAAAACAGCGCTGCAGGCCTGCTTCACGGCAACGCCAGGGTACTAGCACTACTGACCTGCGACCTTAGAGATGGTGAAGATGGTCAATTTTTTCTTTACCACAATAAAGAGAAAATAAATTAACATCACAGGTGCAGGCGAAGTCGCCACTGTGGCCCAGGCGGGCAGTCCTTCCCCTCCTCCTTCCCCCAGGTCATCGCTACCAGGGCCTCTGGCATTCTTTACACTTTCACTTAAATCCCACACGTATCCATACACCATATGCAGCATCTGTGCGTTTTTAGAGCAGTCTCACACCACATATAGCAACATTCTGCTCCTTGCTCTCTCACTCAGTATCACTTTAAGATCTAGTCCATTCATTGTACTTGTCAAATACTCCAGACTATGGATATGCCTCAATTTACTTCTTCATTGCCCCGCTGAGAGAGATTTGAAGTGTGTCCAATTTTAAAAATATTAACAGTCCAGCAGAAATGTTTTTATACAGGTCTCCACATACGAGCATAAATGATTTCCTTTGTGTTCCATAGAGCTAGCCGATTACACTCCAAACACCATCGCCTGAGCGTGCTGAGTGAATATTACAATTGGTTTTCCTGGGAGGAACCTTCCCCTCTACGTACGTCAATTTATCATTATATTTCTCAATGTCAATGACCAAAGCCCCAGAGGAAATGGAAAAAGTGACCTAAACACGCCCTTGCTGGGGCTCTGGGATCCCCTACAGCCAGAATCCGATCCAGCAGCAAACCCACATATTTTGCCCCCACCTTCTCCTGTTCAGTTCCACCCGGGATCCTCTTGCCGCCCCAGGGAGGTTTAGAGTTTTCAGGGGTTCAAGGCACATGGCATCCAGCCACAGGCTGGTACTTTGCGAAGGACAAAAACGGCTCTTTTCTCAGGATCCCCTTGCAAACTGCATTGGTGGCTTGAGCTCTGTGTTTCCTAACAAAGACGGTGGTGCTCAAGGCCCCCTTGGCCTCCAAGAGCAAGCTCTGCATGGACAGGA
Organism: Macrotus californicus; assembly: GCA_007922815.1. NCBI lineage: Eukaryota > Metazoa > Chordata > Mammalia > Chiroptera > Phyllostomidae > Macrotus > Macrotus californicus. The sequence continues at coordinate 42,939 of VMDR010000859.1, forward strand.
CTCTTCACCAGTACACAGAAGGGGCACGGCTCAACGCCTGGACCTCCAAAAGAGCTTGGCCTGCTATTGTTAAAGGAGAAAAGTGAGCCATAAAACAGGCTGCCGCGTGTGACCTCATTTCTGGTCTTGGTGGGTTTTTTTAAGCACACAATAAAAAAGATAAATGTGGGAATGTCTGGCAGGCCACACGCACACCCTGCAGAGCAGATTAAGGATGTGGTGGTGGGGCAGGGGGGCAGACTGCTTTCTTGTGTGCTTTCTCTTGAATGAGCATGTGTTACTTTTATCTAGGAAGGAGTGTTTACCAAACAGCTCTCTGTGGAGCTCAAAGAGCAGAGTAATTTAAAAAACCTTTCATTACAAATAATTATTAACGCAAATCACTGTATTTCAAAAAATACATCATATCATTAACATTTATCGGCCAATAAGCACTTACTGAATAAGAGTCAGAATGATACATGTACCCACCGCCATAATCAATTTCAGCACATTTTCATTACCATGAAAAGAAATCTGTGCTCATTGGCAATGATGCCTATTTCTCCCCAATACCCCGCTTCCAACCACAGCAAGCCACGAACCTGCTTTCTGTCTCTCTTCGTCTGTCTATTCTGGACACTGTTACGGGAGAAACTCGGTTCATCTTGCCGACACAGGAAAGAATTACAGATCAGCAGGTCCATTAGCGTGCAAGCAGGGTTTATTGGTGAAAGGCTCTCAAGGAAGATAACGGGCCTCACCAAGGTGGGGTAGAAAGGCAAGACCAGGGGTGGCAAGGGCCCCAGGTCCTTTGTTCTGAGAACTTATATAGTTGGTGGGATGGGGGTGAAGAAGTTATACATTGATTGACAGGTAAAGGTGGTGCCAGTTTGTGGGGAGGGTGTGAATACCCAAAGGGGTTTATGGGCTTCTCCCTTTGGGCACTATGGGCCCTTTCCTGCCTTTCAGGCCTTGGTATGGAGGCACAGTTTCAAAGGCTTTCTTTCCCTGATAGTGGAGATAATACCTAGAATTTCAAGGACTGCCCTCCTCCTGTGTCAGCATGGTGTTTCCTGTGGTGTTGGGACACATGGCAATACCATTGGACCAGGCTGAGGACTGCAGAGTCAGTGGGTGAGATGGGTCCCCTTCCTCCCTGCCCTGGTTTGCTGTCTATCCTACCTAACGATACTTCACACGAATGGACTCTTACAGTAGAGATGGTGGGAGACAGGAAAGGAGCGTGGCTGCTTAAGTGGACTCGGGGCTGATGGGAAGCCCTGGAATAGATGGTGGCACAACAGTGTGAGTCTGCTGAACTGAACTGCGCACTTTACAAAGGTTAAAATGGTCCAAGGGGCCAATTTTATGTTACGTGTCCTTTTACCATAATTTAAAAAATCCAGACTAAGGGGAACCAGTATCTGTGAAATCACGGGACAGGATCATATTTAACTTAAGAGGCAGCCGTGAATAATTAAGTGAATTATTTTTGTCACATTGTATTCAGAGAAACAATAAACATTACCAGCAAAATATCACCTAAAACAACAACTAATTAAAATGATTTCATTAAAATAGGGAGTTTAGGCATTTTGTTTCTTCAACAGCAAGGTATAATAATTTGAACAAAACAAACATACGGAGTTGCAAATGTTTTAGCCGTGAGGATGAAACGCACAATTGTTGCATTCCAATAGACTCTGCCATCCGAGTGACTACGAAGGCGTGCGTGTCAGGTTATGAGGCTGGCTTTACCTTGCTTTACTTTGCAAACTAGGAAAGAGAGGATCCTCAGCATTTTGAAGTCCCTGACAGTTTCTCACTTCAGCAGCATGAAGCTACATCAACAGAACAAGCTGTTGCGTCAGCCATTGCTGCCCAGTCTCTCCCTCACCCCTGGGGACGGCCTGGTTCCGATCGTGGACTGGACGACCATGGACTGGACAAAGGAAGTCATCTCCCCCCCGCCCCCACCCCCATCCCCCGCTAGGTTGTCTGATCCAGGAGGTGACTACACTCAAAGACATGGCATCAAGTTCTAGAGCAAATTCAAGGCACCTGCGTCATTTTGCTAAACATCCTTCTGTTTCCATGGAAGGGGACGTTATAGGCAGTTTCTGAATGGTTTGGGACTTAGAGAGTAACAGTATTCAGAAATACTGTGACCAGGCATTCCTGCAGTGGTTCGTGATACTGGCCGCACATTAGAATCACCTCGGTGCTTAAAAACCCTCCGAGCCCCAGCCCCACCCAGACAAATGGAATCAGATGCTGGATGTGGGATGCGGGTGTCAGTAATGCTTTCAAGCTCCCCGGCGATGCCAATGGGCAGAGGAAGCTGGTGTAATGGACCCCGTGAGAAATCGGGGAAGCAGACTTTTTGCCTCAATACGAGGGGTCCACGTGGTTCCAGAAAGCTTGGGCAGTACAAAGCGAAACTTTTGGAAATATTCTTGTCTCCTCCGGTCAGGGGGCAAAGTCAGTGTGATCCATTTAATCTGCACACATATAGAAACACAACACAAATTTGATTTTACTATTGGGCCAAACTCTCTGCCCAGTGTGTTAACACATACTATCTCACTTAATCCTCACAACAAGCGTGTGACATTGGATTTATGATCCACATTTTGAAGATGAGGGGACTCAAGGCCCAGAGAGGTCACACAGCTTGCCCGAGGCCACACAGCTAGTTAGTAGTGGGGCTGGGACGCACACCCAGATCTAACTCCAAAGTGTGTGCTTGAAATGACAAGTATTCTCGGGAAAAACACATGCCAGGAAAGGAATGGCCTGCTGAGCTGCACAGATGCTGCGCCCACACGGAGTCTGAAGAGGATCTAAAAAGGATGCCCACTGGGCGCGGTTTAAAAATACGAGGCGATGGAAGCGAACTGCTAGACTGTGCAGCCTTGCGGAGAGGGACCTGGTAAACACGTCTTGCGAGTGACGCCACCCAGCCTGGTACCAGACATGGGCCGTGCTGGTAAAAACTGGTCACCGATGACAAATGGCTTCCTCATAAGGAGGGGTTCTGTTGTTCCTATGACCCCTGCAAAGGGATGCATTCTGTGGAAGGAGTTATGGGTTAGAGTGATAGTTAAAACTTAATAACTCATGAATCCATAAAATGACATCTTTTTGGAGCTTCTATTTCACATGGTGAGTTTATAAAACACCCAATTTTGGACCCCACGAGTTGTTCTAGAGGCTTAGAGGATTTCAGGAGAGTTGCAACAGAAATGGGAACATTTTCCTCTCCAGTGGGTACATTTGGGGCTTTCATTCATTTCCTGAGGTGACCACCTACATATACTATCACTCGTCCATTGTCCAAGCAAGTCCAGCCAGTGAAAAGATTTGCTTCCCCAGCCGCCCCGCCAATCAAACGCCACCCAGCCGTTTGTGTGCGATGATCGTCTCTGCCGGTAGGTGGCGATCTTGCTTGTGACATCCCACAATCCCGGTTTCTCTAAAGGGCCGCCAGTGGGGGACACACACACACAAAATTAACATAAAAAGGGTTTCTACGATTTTGCAGGCTAGAAGGGATTGTCAAGAATTATGCAAAGTCATGAAAAGCAGGGACCTACAGCCAAGACTGCTGTACCCAGCAAAGCTATCATTTAGAATCCAAGGGCAGAGAAGGAGCTTCCTAGACAAGAAAAGCTAAAGGAGTTCATCACCACGAAACCATTATTATATGAAATGTTAAAGGGACTTATTTAAGAAGAGAAAAACTATGAACAATAAAATGGGATTAAATACATACCTGTCAACGACTAAATCTAAAAAAACAGACTAAGCAAACAAGAACAACAGAGACAGAATCATGGATATAGAGGGCACTTTGATGGTTGCCAGATGAGAGGGGGGTGTGGGGGAATGGGTGAAGGGGTGAGGGGATGAAGAAGTACAAATAGGGAGTTACAGAATAGCCGTGGGGATGTAAAGTGCAGTATAGGAAATGGAGTAGCCAAAGAACTTATACACATGACCCCTGGGCATGAACAATGGTGTGGGGATTGTCTGAGGGAGTGGGGGGTGCTGGATGGAGGGGGACAAAGAGGGGAAAATTAGGATAACTGTAATAGCATAATCAATAAAATACAATTTTTGAAAAAAGGCTTCTATGCCGAGGATTTCTTGGAAGAAAATTTGCAAGCAGCAAGAGAGAAATGCTCAAAAGCAAACGTGATTTCCCTGGTTTCTGATCACTGTTTTTAGAAAGAATTGGTTTTTTGTTTTGTTTTTTTTTAGAAAGAAAATTGCTTTTGTCAACTTACTGAAGCTATTAAAATTTAAATTACAGTTTTGGTGTTTCCTCTTTTCTTCACTGGTGTCAGGTGGCTTTTGCATTTTTGCTTCATTTCCACGGCGGCTCAGCTGGGCTGTCTTTCCAATGAACTCTCAAAGCAGAGGCTGAGCAGGCTGGCCGGCCCCGCAGGAAAGCGGCTGTGTGCGGTGTCACATCGATGTTTCTCTCCCTCTCCTTCTCCCTGCCTTCCCCCCTCTCTAAAAGTAAGTAAAATCTTTAAAACACCAAAATATGAAAATTATGAGTATATTAAAATGTAAGATAACCTTTTTGAAATACTAGTTGGCTATGTGGGAGCGACTGTAACAGAATATAAGCAAGTTACACCTGGAAACTCATGTTGATGGAGAGGTTCTGAAAAAATAAGAATGTCAACAACACTTTAGAGTTATCAGGACTTTCTAGGTTGGAGATGAAGGTTGTAATAGAATTTCCCCATCTTTTTGATGTTGTACCTACCCAAGTCAAAGAAAAACAAATGTAATCTATTTTCCTTCTATAGGCGGCAGTTGCTCTACTCTCCGTGTCATCTTTGTTAAAGGGAGATTGTTGGAAATAATCTGTAAAAAAAAAAAAGTTAAACTTTTTGCTGTGGACGATGAGAGGCACACACGAAGGCAGAGGGTCGTGCTGTGAACCATCACGGCCCACCACCCACGTCAACAGTAACCACGGCCAATCTTGTTTCATTAGCCCAGGGGTCTCTTCCCCTCCACCTGGACAATTTTGAAGCAAATCCCAGACCAAAAAAAAAAACCGCAATAGAAAAACAAAGTTGTGATCCCACCCATAAAACACCTCCAAGGAATTCTGGGAAAGCCCATGGAATCTGAAAAAATAAAGAAACGGACAACTAAGAAACAAATAAAAAGCAGCCTTCTGCTTTTGAAGATGAAAGACATTGAACACCATATCCTATAACACATGATGTGCTAAAACTCTGTCTATCAAATAACGTAAGAGTGTTTATATTTTATAGGTAGGGGGTACGAGAGTGAAACAAAAGGTGATACCTTATGTCTGAACAAGAGCAGCTTCTAATTGTTCCTAAAGCAATGGTGAAACTACAGAAGTGACAAAACACCAAATGACAGACTACGTGGCATGCACGTCCTTGCTCAGGGTTAGAAAAGTGAGAAGACCAAGCTAGAAGCTTGTGCAGAGTCATTAGATATTTTAAGGCAATCCAAGCAAGCCAGGGGGACGGAAAATTACCGACTTGCTAGAACAAAGCAGTGGCAGCTGCTGACTCTAAATCTAGGAGCAGAGACCAGAAATTTTCAGAGCAGCACCAAAGAAATCACAAAGGCTCGACCCACCCGGCCCCTTTCAGAGGGATTTTAACCCCTAAAAGGATACAAAGCACACAGCCACTGCCGGGGTGGCTGACCCCTTCCCCAAACCTCATGCTCACGGAGTCCAGGCCCACTTTATTTTCTCTACGGAGGGCCGCCCTTGAACAACCAACCGCTCAGATGAAGAGCAAGGACAGAGAGCACACATCTCTTTAAAGACTTCTGTGTTCTCTATGATTCTCTGACACTTTTATGACTTCACAGGTAATCTGAAAGTGCAGCGCACAGTGTTTATGGCCTAACATACTCTGAGCTCCTCCAGCCCAGACTCCGGAAATGAAACGATTCCCGAAAGCGCTCTACTTGCACCATGAGGACCACAAGCACCTCTAGGCATCTTGGTGGCAGAGTCTTTCACCCACCTAAAGCAGAAACTGAGCCAGTGCTACTGACATTTTTTTCAATAAAGAAAAGTCCCATGCAAACAAGCCAAGTGCCCATCAACAGAGAAGCAGCTGCAGAAGCCGTGGTACCTTGACCCAACGGAGTATTACTCCGCCATAAAAGAAGGAAATCTTACCACTTGCGACAGCGTGGATGGACCTAGAGGGCATGATGCCGAGTGAAATCAGTCAGTCAGAAGAAGACAAATACCACAGGATTTCACTTACATGTGGAATTGAAAGAACAATAAAATGAACAAACGAAACAGAAACAGACTCAGGGACACAGTGATGGCTGTCAGAGGGGAAGGGGGTTGGGGGACTGGGTGAAAAAGGTTAGTGGGTTAAGAATCGCAGGTTGGCAGTTACAAATAGTCCAAGGGATGTGGAGCACGGCAGGGCAATACCGTAGTAACTGTGTGCGGTGCCAGGTGGGACTGGAAGTACCAGGGGAACACTGTGTAAAGGACGTGAGTGTCTAACCACTATGCTGTACACCTGTAACCAATACAAAATAATATTGAATGAAACTGTAATTGAACATTTTTTCAGTATTTTTTTAAAGAAAAGGCATGGAGAAAAAAATTCCACAACTGATATATAAACAGAGCACCTCAAGATAAATAAAAAGCAATTTTAGGAGCCCAAGACCTGGTTTCTAGTCAGGCCACTGCCCCAGAGTGACTGAGGACATCACACAAGCCACGTGGGGCTTTAGTTTCGTCCTCCAGCAAGAGGGAGCAGCCCCAGCCAAGCCACAGAAATACTGGTAGGGACGACCAAGCAAACTACCACAAACATACTTTGAACACTTTAAATGCTACCAGCTAGCTGGCCCCAGGGATTCCTTTGCTCTGGATGGAGTTCTAGTAGAGGATGAGCATCCTTTCTTCTCTTTTCCTGCTGCACTTGAACCTGGAAGGATGGAGCTGTGGCCACCTTGCTTGCATGGGAAGCCTGAGAATGAAGCCAACACCCAGAGAGGGCAGAACCAATAGACAGAGGGATGGAGGCCTGAGGGCACCACTTTAAGGTCCCGAAGCCAGCTGCCCCCTGGGTCTGCTCGGTTCTGTCAACACATTCTTGTCTTGTTTAAGCCACTTGAGGGTGGGTCTTCTGACACCTCTCACAATAGCAGGGACCCTAACTGACAAGACACAGCTCAGTAACTCCGGTAACTCCGTGTAAGGTACCTAACAGAGAGAAGTTCGCTCCATCACGAGGCACAGGGTGGGGCAAAAGTAGATGACAGTCGTGTGTACAGAAATGCAGAGTTTACTCCTGTATTATTATTTATTCATTGCATTATTTTTGGTAAAAACATTGCCAAACGTCCCTTGGTGGGGGGCGGGGACTATCCCTGGTGGAGGACCACTGGTGTACAGGGTCAGCCACGGAAGCACAACGGTCCCCGAGTTGAAACCGAACTGGCTACATACCCACTCGGCTCGGGGTGCCATCTGGTACGGTCAGTATGAAGATTAACGAAGCTGCCTAACAGGGCTCATGTGGAAAATTCCAAAAATAAAATAAAATAAAATAAGGGCTGATAATACTATGGTGCTTAAAAATTCAGGCTACAATATATGTAGAGTGTTTATAAACCACAAGCAACTCCAGTTCAGTAAAGCTGTTTTTTCTTTAACTCATTACTTTTGTGTGAATGGCTACAAAACTACTCGGACTGCAGATCTCACTTCCGTGAGGGACCTAGAGCAGTCAAACTTAGAGACGGAAAGTAGGAAGGGTGTTGCCAGGGGCTGGGGAAACAAGAAACAGGATTGGTGTTTACTGGGGATGGAGCTTCTATTCTACTGTACAGATGGAAACAGTTCTGGAGATTAGTTACACAACAGTGTGAATGCATTGTACTTAACATTAGTGAACTTGATACACTTAAAATGGTCAAGATGTTACATTTTATGTCATGGTCGCTCACCAGGAAAACAATGATCAAGTTCACTTCATCTGTAGTGGAGAGTGAACACTCCCTAGGTTGATGAACCCAGAGAAGGGCTCTGATTGGTCTGGCTTTGGATAAGCCCTTGTGTGGACCAATCAAAGGGGGACGGGGTGGGGGAACCAGGATTTTCCCAGGCTGCCAGAGAGAAGGATGATCAGATAGCCATCCCTGACCCAATCAACTCTAGCCAGGGGTGTGGAATCTGCAATGGCCAGTTTTCACGCAAGCCACATAGCTGGAGTGGTCAGAGAAGCAATTAAAATGTATACATTAAATATGTCTGCTTTTTTGGTGTATCAATTTCACCTCAGTAGTGTGAGGTGTATGTATGGGATGCCTAGAGTAGTCAGATTTGTAGACACAGCAGCATGGTGATTGCTGGGGCTGGGGGACCGTCAGTGTTAGGTACTATGGTTTTTCCCATTTTAGAAATTAGGAATTGGCTCGGCATCTCCCAGCTTGCAGAGAGGTTGGCCCGGGATTTAAACTCAAGGCAGGTGGCTTCCACTGTCTGCTCTCAGCCACTGTACCACACTGCCATCTATTTAAAACCAATTTTTTTATCTTCACTTAAGGACATGCTTATTGATTTTAGAGAGCGAGGAGAAGGGGGGGAGAGAGAGAGAGGGAGAAACATCAATCTGTTGCCTCTCACATGTCCCTAACCGGGGACCGAACCCGCAGCCCAGGCCTGTGCGCTGACCGGGAATGGAACTGGTGACCTTTTGGTGTATGGGATGATATCCCCACCAACTGAGCCACACAGGCCAGGGCATGGCATCTATTTTTAAAGAAAGATAAATTACTTGAGCCAGAAAAAAAGACTCAATGGAATGAAATCAATACATTTCTGAGTCATTTTTTCCCCTAACAGAGGCTTACATAGGAATAAAGCTGCAGCTTTTCTGTAAACACAGATCGGCTTTCATAATCTCAGGGCATTTTCTTTTTCGTTTTTTAAGATTTTATTACTTTATTGTTGTTCAATTACAGTTGTCTGCATTTCCCCCCCCCCACCATTCCCTCCCACACCAGCCAATCCCACCCCCCTCTCATGCTCCCTCAGGGCATTTTCTAGTCAAAGGCAGTTCCCAAAATTGCCACAAAAATTAAATGTAACTTCCACAGTTCTGGGCTGATGTGTCAGCTGCAAATCCCTATGCAAGCTTTTAGATCGCAGGTTGACAATGCATAGGCAGTCCTTAAGAATATACGGCGCACGTGGCTCTGTGTCAGCACTTCTGAGTCATGGCCGCTACCTGTGTCGGCCAAGTGGCATGCGCCGTAAGAGGGTCTGACTTGCTGACATGAGCTCCATTAACTTGACGGAGATTGATGCTATGTAAGTGCACAGGACTCTCTTGATTTTTTTTAATCTCTGCATGTAACAAGGATATGATTTTGGTGTTCCAGGAACAACAGCCCCTGTCCCACAGCCTCTGAGGACCGAGCAGGCTAACAAGAGGTGGCTCTCAGAGGTCTCCGTGGAGTGTCCAGTTTCCAGTGGCAGAATCCACTCCCAAAGGGGACACTAAAGAGAAGTCTCTTACACACACTCATACCCCACAGGGTTTGATTTTGCCTAATGCTGGCCTTATTCATAAATTCCAAAGTGCATTAAAGATCTAACTTCTCTGTAGCCAAGAGCATTTTCCATGAACAAGAACCTTTATTTAAAAATCATGCATTTTCATGCCCTGGCTGGTCTGGCTCAGTGCATTGAGTGCCGGCCTGCAGACCAAAGGGTCACTGGTTCGATTCCCAGTCAGGGCACATGCCTGGGTTGCAGGCCAGGTCCCCAGTAGGGGGCGCTCAAGGGGCAACCACACATTGATGTTTCTCTCCCTCTTTCTCCCTGCCCCTCTCTAAAAATAAATAAAATCTTTAAAAAAATAATAAAAAAAAATCATGCATTTTCAGTAAACCTGAGATGTGTATCTTCCCTAATGTCTTTGTGCATTATTTCTAAATGTGCTAGCTGCCAAAGGTACCGCTTTCCTGTATATGCTTTTCACACTGCATGGCTCGCGGGAAATGTAAATGCTCAGTTGCTGGCATTAAACACGTTTCTCTTGGTACCACTGTCAGGAGAACCAGCACGGCTCATGTTTTCCACAGTCAGCAACATGGCTTGTGGTGTGGTGAGAACGAGAACAGGAGGTGTGCGGAGGTGTCGTGTTCGCATGGGTTTCCCACCTGCTAAGCACTCACAGATTTGAGCCCCATTCAGGTCTGAAATAGTTCAGATCTTTGGTGGCCTTGGCGATGGAGGAAGGGAAAGAGAATTTTTTTTTTTTTTAAAGTACTTGATCTGCTCATCATGGAATCAAATCATACACTTTGCACTTTAAATGTCACATTTGAAATCTCAGCTGTGTGATAATGCCTTTGGTCTACTGGTACTGTGGGATGCAGGCTATTTTAAAAGTGCATTTGTATAAACTGTTCGGCTAATTGGTCTATTTTTTGTTAAATAAAAATGTTTATCTCCCAAAAAGAGGTTGTATCAACAAACATTAGGTGAACAAGACCAACTATAAAGAAGATAAAAGAACTCAGTAACGAGGAGGTGACAGTGATCATCCCAAACCGGTAAACAGTCAGCTGCGTCTCTTTCTAAACATCCGACCACGCAAGGAGCTCCGCGACAAGGATGGCAAGGAGCAGAGGGGCGTTCCCCGTTCCTGCAGGAAGCGTGGGCCTTTGCTACCTTCAGCACACCCTCCGACTCAACATGTTAATACATAAGAACACCTACGTGGCTGAGACTGATGACTGACTTTAAATTTTAAACTATGTGTAATGTATTCCAGGAGATAAAAGCTTCCCCTGGGACTGCACCGTGGTGGCTCGAACCGAAGTCACAGGGCTCTCTACACCACCAATGGCACAATGTAGGCGAATGGTGGGTGTCGTCGTCAGTTCGTGGGGTGCAGTGACACCCTTCCCACCCGAACTATTAAATTAGGAGACACAGGTGGCCTTCCGACAGGGCTGCCTGCAGCTGGCGCCTGCCCAGGGTTCATCCTCCCTCTCCCAATAAAAGTTCCGATCTCCCCCATTGAAGCAGGCCTAGGGTCCTTATGTCATAGAAAGGGATGGTTGTGAGGACTCACCTCTGCTTTTACTACAAAATAAATATTTATTTAAACTTCGCATTTGCTTTATTTTTAAATTTCTTGGTGTTTTTGTAAAATGTAAAAGTCATACAGGCACAGGTTGGAAATGTCAGATCGTGCAAAAGGTTACACAGTGACCTCCGCCCTGACCCTCGACCTCCTAGCCCTCCTTAGAGGAAACCAGTTACTGTTTCTATGTATAAATAGATAAATAGCATATCTATAAATAGACAGCTCCCATTTTTCCAAAAATGGTAGCGTGCTATACACACTGTTCTGTATCTCGCTTTTGCCAATTACACCTTTTTAGGTAATTGGAGGTTTACCTGCAATCATAAAAAATGACGCAGAGAGACCCACGCACCCTCTACCCAGCTTCCCGCAAGGGTGCCAGGCTTGACAGTGAAGCCATCTTGGACCCTCCAGGCCAGCCTGCCACCTGCATGCTACCCAGTGACTGTCCCAATGTCACGTGACACAAAAGACTCGGGCGCGTTAGCCCTGCCTGGTTTTGTGTTCCACAAAATCGTGAGCTACAATGAAACAGCTGTTTTACGTCAGTAAATTTGGGAGTGTTTTAAAATTTCTTTACGTAGATAAGCAGAACAGAATCTGACTCTTCAAAAAGTCAGTGTTGCGGGCCTCGCGGAGAAAGGCGGCGGGTCTGTTTAAAGGGTTACAGCAACCAAATGACACCCTCGATTGGCTCCTGGGAGATTCACCAGGTCACAAACCCCTGGGTGACAGCTGTGGAGATGTGAACCCAGATTATTAGATAATATTTTTAGGAAGCTATTATTAATTCTGTTAAACTATAACAACCCCGCATCTGCTTGAAGGGGATCCTTGGATCCAGAGCGACCCCTCCTCTAATCTGTGGATGGGCCGAAAAGGTCCTCCGCACACTCCAAGGCCCCTTTCTGACACTGCTCCCCTGGGAAGCCTTTGCAGACCCCCTTCCGTCCAGGTCAGAACTCGCCACTCCTTCCGACCTCCCATAACCTCTGCCCCTGGCTCCATCGTGGCTTTTACCACCTCATGTGACCATTTCTTCCACTGGGCACCCAACAGTCCAGAACACGCGAGCACCCCAGAGCATCTGATCGGCGTCTCCTTCTCTTAATGACAACCCTTCTTCCCCCACATTCTCCTCGAACCAAGGCGTTTACCTGCTGCTCCACCCTCTTCGGACCGAAACTGTGGCTCTTGGGTCATGGACTAAACTATAACAAATTAACAGAAAAAGATGAACAGATAGGAAAGGGGGGAAAGGGTATCTCATTCAGTAGGGAACACGGAGAACGAAATGTGGGGTGAAACAAGTCCCTCTGTTCTGGTGGTGTGACAGCGGCTTCTGTGCCCACTTACGAGGGTGCACACACACACACAATCTCTCTGCACGTACAGGACGGGTTTACAACTTCTGCTGGTTCTGCTGGAGCCTGTGGGCGGAGCCTCAATCAGCACACCCACACGGGAGGTCTCCGCCTGCCCACCAGTTTATTTTGATCTCATTGAAGGCGTTTTGAATCCTTGCTCAAGAAATAGCTTCACCAAAAGAACATTTAAAGTCTGTAAAAATGCACTCCAGTGATTTAAATTCATTCACCTTACATAAGATTTCAAACATAATTCTGTAATTTCAAAATGCAAAAATAAACCAAAAAAAAAAAATCACTTTGATCACTGGAACCCATAGGAGATAAATTCTACCTGAATTTTGCGGGAAAAAGTTGAAGAATCGTATCATTTATCACCTTGAAGTACTTTTAGAAGCTGGAATTGAGGACGGGGGTGTGTAGCCACGCTTAGACCCATGAGGACAATGGATGAAGTTAGTTATTTAACACCCATCCACTGAGTGCTTGCTGTGCGCCAGGTGCTGAGTGAGGTGCTGAGGATGCAGCAGTGAACAGACACCTGTGAATAATGATGATGAAGAGGACACTTCCGGAGCCTTTCCTAGAGGCCAGGCCCTGGAGCTAAGTGCCCTACGTGTACATTTGACCTCAGGGTGCCCAAATATCTGATTATAATGTGGTACACCTGGAACTTATATAATGTAATTGACTAAGGTTACCTTGATAAAAAAAGAAAGATAACCATTAACCTTTAAAAAAAATTAATTAAAATAATAAAATGGCTGGAGTCGGCCTCTATCCAGGCCTGTCAGATTCCAGAAGTAACACAGTTGCTGGGTATAAATGGCTGCAGCCAATGCTTCAGAGGTAGGGGACTAAGCTATTTTATTTTATTTTTTAAAAAATTTTTAAAGATTTTTATTTATTTATTTTCAGAGAGAGAGGAAGGCAAGGAGAAAGAAAAGGGAAAAAAACATCAATGAGTGGTTGCCTCTCATGCATCCCGTACCAGGACCTGGCCTTCAACCCAGGCATGTACCTTGACTGGGAATTGAACTGGTGACCTTCTGGTTTGCAGGCCCGCGCTCAATCCACTGGGCTACACCAGCCAGGGCTGGACTAAGCTATTTTGAATCTTGCTCACTCTTTTGTGTAAGCATCCCACTTTTACAATTGGTGTTAAGGTAAAATTCAGAACAGTTCTACCAAAACTGCAACAAATTTAAATAGGTCTCATTCAGTACACCAAAAGGCTGTGGGTTCGATTCCTGATCAAGGCACATGCCTAGGATGCGGTTTGATCCCCAGTCAGGGTGCGCATGGGAGGCAGCCAATCGATGTTTCTCTCTCTCCCTTCCTCTCTCTCTCTCTAAGCAATGAAAAAATATGCTCGGGTGAGGATAAAAAAAAAGAAGAAGAAGGGGCATTTCTAGCTCTTATAATTTAGGATATAGATAGAGGTATACTTGATAAGCTACGTGCCTCTTTTGTCAATAAGTTAATGCAATTATTTATGTCATAAGCTCAAACTTTCACTAATTTCACTTCTGGTTTATTCACTTATTAGTTCAAGAAGAGGACAGATTAAATAGAGTAAGAATACCCAAGCAGTGACTAACAGCTCCATGGTGAGCCGAGACATTAAATAAGAAAAACCAGGCACTCTGATGTTATCTTAAACACGGGCCTGTTACTGTACACTAAAATAACTGTGGTATTTGAGCTGAGAGCCAATATTCTGGTGTGGGCACAAAAATAATGTCTTTCTTTGGCAATGGAATCATTAAGCATCCATCTTCGCTGTTTCAACACAGACAACAGAATGGCTTTCCATCTCGTCAGTAAATAACTCACATTGCCTTCAATTAGACAAATGAATTTATATTTCTACCTCAAACTATATCCAGCACCGTATATTCATTTCATCAGAGAAATGATCAATTTTGACTATGAATAGTTTACTTTTGCAGTGGATACTGCAGCAACATGAACACTGAAAATATGAAAAAGGAAAAAGCTCTCATGTAACTGCCTTTAAATAGATGCCGCCTAACTCTGAAACCTCTAGGCTGGTTTCTCCCCTGGGCTGCCCACCCGTCTGTCTAGCGGCTCCAGACTCCAACAACACAGCCTGAACTCATCTTTTGCCTCCCACTGCCGCTCTTCCTGTGCTCTGTACATCTGTTCACGACATCTCCATCCACTGCTCAACCAGGTTAAGAACTTGAGTCACCCTTGACCCCTCACAATCCTTCACTTCCTATATGCAGTTAGTTGCTGGGTGCTGCCCATGGAACAGCTTCCACACTGGCTGCCCTGCATCTAATCTCTCCCTTTTCCACTGCACTGCCAGAGTTCTCTTCTTCAACCTCAGACTTACATTACTACGTGCTCTAAAATCTTACACACGTTTTCCCTTTTCCTATAAAATAGCCTAAACTCCTTAGAGCAGCACTCACGGCTTTCCACAATTTGGCTCTGACTCCTTCACTGCCCCTTGTTTTGAGATTACCCAGGATTTAATTACAGAGGTGACTGAGCAGTGATGACACAGAGCAGTCAGTGCCACTGGAAGTTTTATTGCTCATGGTTCCCAAAAGACGAAGAACATGGCCCAGAGCCTTTTTGGTGGTTTCTCTGGGAGGGAACGGGCAAGGCAGAGCAGGCAAGTTTGAGCGCGCGCATGGCTGTACGGTCTGAATAATGTCGGTGGACTTTGGGCTGTAAAGATGGTCCCTAATTGTCCAATACTTGACCTTGGGGTGATTTAGGACAGGGGAATTGGAGGCTTGGAGTGTGAGAGTTAATAAAGGAAGTGGTTGGGGATATGGGCTTTGGATTGGTGGGTTTGTATATGAAAGGGAGGTTTGCAGGCAAGTTGTTTGTAAGTCTAGCAATTAGCTCACCCTGGGGGAGACAATTCATCCGCAGGGACCCAAGATGTCAAAGTATACAACACAGAAAATTAAAAAAACACCAATATAGCTCCCTTCCCATGAACGCTTTGCTCACAGCTCTAGTAGGCCCAGAAAATGCCCTTTTATATGAAAAAAAAGTTCTGTAGTGCATCTCTCAGTATTCTGCCACCATCCATAGCCCTGACTGAGTAGCACCCTCAACTCCTTCCCCACCCCCCACTAAACCAGTGACAGCACCTGACAAAGGCACCCAATCTATAGGGTGCGTGGCAACCTTTGACCCTTGTGATCGGCCCAAAAAGATGAACTGAACCAACCAGATTTCCTCTTTTAAGCATTTAAATCAAGAGCCACAAAAGGAGATGGCCAGTTTCTTTCACGTCACAAGAGGAGCAGAGATACACTGTGACAAAACTGGTAAATAGGTCTGATTGGATCAGGCCTAGGATAGAGGGCTCAATGACGCCTGTATTTAAGCCCCAAAACCTGTAAAGTGTTTTACATTTCAAACAAACATTTAAAGGACCACATAAACACAATCTAGTGCAAACGCATCCTGCAGCTTTAATAGGCATTTCCAGGTTCATTCTAAACTGGGCTACACTCTAAGAGAAGAAAACTTCCAGAGGACCCACTTACAGCTCCCCAGCTCCCCCGCCTCGGGTTGCACTGAAATAAATCCTTATCGATTGCTTCTGCCTAGTCTGACCTGTCTGGATCAACTGTTCCTGTCTGGTCCGCCCCGGACGCGGGAAAAGAGTTTCAATTCAGCTTGGCGGCTGCAGCGACCCATTCAACTCCGGCAATTCCGACCTACCTGTGCTTCCTCCTGCTTTAGCATCCCTGAGTCCCCGAGGTCTCCGGAGTCACACGACTGGAGGCAGAGAAGCTCAAGCCGACGCAATGTCCGAGGCTTATTTTAGGGTAGAGTCGGGGGCGCTGGGACCTGAGGAGAACTTTCTTTCCTTGGACGACATCCTGATGTCCCACGAGAAGCTCCCGGTGCGCACAGAGATCCCCATTCCACGCCTCGGCGTTTTCTTCCCGGAGCGGAGCGGAGGGGCCGACGCAGACAACGTGATCCCACAGGTAAGCCCCCTTGCTTTGCCCTATGTGAAAAGACTATAGTTCCCGGTGGGCTTTGCGGCCTTGGGGCCCCGCCTCCCCAGGCGCGCTGTCTTCTGGGGTTTGTAGTTTTAGGGGGAAGCTGGGAGGGGGAGTGTCGTACTGGCTAACGAGACTGTCCTCAGGTCCCGGCGCACTGCAGTGGTCTCCCCACCTAGCCTGGGCCACCTGTACGAACACTAAATTTATCCTAGGTCAACACTGATTTTGTTTCTGAAACTATACACTTTAAAGCATTGTTCTCCCCACCACCTTGCCTTAGAATTGGCTCCTACCGAATACTTGAAGATCGGGTTCTGATCATGTTTGCTTTAAAACAACAGCGTTGGGTTCCGTAGGAGCACGGGATCAGTCTGGGACCCACAAATTGTTAGATTCATCCCTGCATACGGTATCAGCAACCATTGGCTGAGGGCTGGGCTGCTAACATGGATGGAGTGGGGACAGTGTACTTTTCCATTAATTATCCCTCTAATTCTTCAACAACCCCGTAAGTAGGTGTTACATACAAGGAAACTGAAGCCCGGGAAAGTTTGGTAGCTTAGGCAGAGTCGCAGTAGGTGGTGAGCTGGGATTCGAACTGGGGGCTATATGATTTCACATACAAATATGCCCCAGGAACATGGCTTGCGGTGGTTATTTTTTATTTCCTATTTAAGTTTTGTTTAGAAGGTGGTTTTGTTTGGTTTGAGTTCATTTTTATCAACATGATACATACACAAAGTTTCAACAGTCAGACAGTACTAAAGGATAGAAAATAACTGGCCCTGCCTTGTTCTTCCCTATGTCGTTCCCTTTCCAGCTCCACTTGGTCTACTTTTTCTAGTACTTTCTTCAAGATTCACCTCCATATTTCTGAATAATGGTCTTAAACTTATCTTGATTTGTTGAAAATTTGGACGTTATATATTGACTTTCCGTTGTAGTAGGTAAGAATTAATTCTCTCAAACACATGGGTAAACAGAGTCGGGCTGCCCTCGCTTTATTCAGATTTCCCTCAGTTTGACCTCCTGTCCTGTTCTGTTCCAGGGTCCCACCCAGGCTACCACATGGCATTTAGTTGTCTTGTCTCCTTAGGCTTCTCTTGGCTGTGACGGTTTATCAGACTTTATTTGTTTTTAATGACCATGACAGTTTTGTGGAATCTTTTGGTTGCCTCTTTCTACACAGCTGTTTGCCGTTTTTTTCCCAAGGTTTTATTTATTTACTTTTTAGAGAAAGGGGAAGGGAGGGAGAAAGAAAGGGAAAAAAACATCAATGTGTGGTTCCCTCTTGAATGACTCCCACTGGGGACCCGGCCTGCAACCCAGGCCTGTGCCCTGACTGGGAATCGAACCAGGGACACTTTGGTTCGCCGCCTGCACTCAATCTACTGAGCCACACCAGCGAGAGCTTCTTTTTGTTTAATTTTTTAAAAAGTATTTGTCTTAGTTTCTGGTCTGCCATGGCCATCTTCTCATATTGAAAGCCTTATCAGTTCTGATAAAGCTTTGAAAAGGTAGCGAAACATTTCTCTTTTCTGTCATCCCGACACTGTGGACTGGTATCAGGAGGGAGGGGCTGCAGCCTGAGTACAGGCTGACCCCACTTTTCTTTATATCTCCCAGCACCCAGGGTGGTGCTTAGCAGCAGTAACCACTCGTAAGTGTCTATGTGGACTAGATTCTGAATATTCAAAGAAAGTAGAGATGTTCATTGTTCCTCTGAAATATCTGGAATAGGATGGTGTTTCTTTATGACTCCACGCCATATTTTTCCTCTCTCTGTTTT
This sequence comes from Macrotus californicus, assembly GCA_007922815.1. NCBI lineage: Eukaryota > Metazoa > Chordata > Mammalia > Chiroptera > Phyllostomidae > Macrotus > Macrotus californicus. The sequence goes on from VMDR010000859.1 coordinate 61,237, forward strand.
TATTGTATAAAACCATCTTTTTTATTCCATCATGATATAAAATGGAACCTAGGGCTGTATGACTTCACATACAAGTGCGTCCCCAGGAGAATAGGCCATGTTACTCATGCAGTGTGTGTTTCCTTTCTGTCATATACACATTTACTTCGTCATCGTTCTTAAAATCTTCACTCTTGTCTGATGCAGGGCTCAAAGCTGGAACTCCCCTTGTGGCTGGCCAAAGGACTCTTCGACAACAAGCGGCGGATCCTTTCTGTGGAGCTTCCCAAGATCTACCAAGAGGGGTGGCGGACTGTGTTCAGCGCAGACGCCAATGTGGTGGACCTGCACAAGATGGGGCCCCACTTCTACGGCTTTGGCTCCCAGCTCCTGCATTTTGACAGTCCGGAGAACACAGACATTTCCCAGTCTCTCCTGCAGGCAAGTTGGGTGATGTGAAAACTGTGGTGCTGCCCACATGTCAGGGGCCAGCTGTGGCTGCCACCAGATGTCACTCTGACCCAGGGAAGTTTAGAACATACACAATTAATGTATTATTTATTATTCCAGGTCAGCCTACAGTTCGACTCAAGTAGGATTTGTCTACTGCTCTTCACATTTGCTTGCTAAGAGTTGGGACCAGCAGAAAGTTCTGGAAATAAGAGGGGTGATGGTCGATGGCAGGGGTCAGGCACTTATCTACACAGTCGCATCTGAGCCCCAGGACTGGTCTGAGGGATCCTGTGGGAAATACCTGCGGTATTTGGTCGGTGTGCCCTTCCCTTGCTCTGGGGTTAGGACCAGGCTCTGCTATGCACCAGCTGTGTGACTTGGCCGAGCTACCTGGCCTCTCTAGGCATCACTTCTTCACCTGTAAAAGGACGTAATAATAGTGCCACGATTATAGAGTCCCAGTGAGATTAGGTAGAGCCATTTAATAAATGGTGACTGTTAATGTCCACGGACAAAACCCTGTTATGCCCACGTTACTACCCTTCACACTATAACCTTACTTTAACTTCCGTAGTTCACGCTATAACCTTACTTTAACTTCCGTAGTTATCCTGTTAAAACTAGAAGAAGCCATCCTTTCTGCCTTCTGTTTTACTCCCTCATCTGTAGCTTTATAAGAACTGTTAGCTTTAAAGTGCTTGCGCTCCCTAGACTGTGCCGACACCCTCTGTCAGGCTTAAAGGCCGTCTGGCCTAACATGCACTAGTACTGTTTATAACGAGGCAGCTAAATAGGAAGCTGCTGCTGTCTGCTCGGAACAGGAAGTCAACACGTGGGCTGTAGACGGTTCAAGCTCATGGATCCCTTCTGGGCAGAAATTGTTGGCCTTGTGATGTCGCCAGGACATGCCCTTGAGTTGGAACACTGCCCTTTTCAGGGGAATTATTTTTGTTTTTTGTCCCTCACTGGTTTGAAGTGCTGAGGACAGGAGTTGCTCACATGCAAGGTGAGTTTGCCATGAGACGGTCACCGAGCTGAAGCGGGGGCTTGTGGCTTGGGCTCAGAGCCCTGAACGGACCCCCCTAGATCGTATGGGTCTTCGTCCTGCTCCCAGACCGAAAACAGCAGAAACTGCATTCAGTGAAACGGGGTGTTTTCGAGCTGAAACCTGTCTGCGTGTGACCGCAGTGTAGTATCATGGCCTTTGTCACTGAGGACAATAATGGGTCATGCTTTCCGAGGTGCTCTACACGTGTTACCTCATCAGATTTCCACGATGACCCATTTCACAGGCAAGGAACTCAAGGCTCGGCGATGTGAAAGAGTCATTCAGACCTCCTCCTGCCTGAGTCCTGAGACCAGATTCTTCTTTGCATGCCATTCAGATGTTTGGGGATAATAGTGAATCTGATTTCTCTTACTCCCTCCTTCTTTAGACATTTATTGGACGCTTCCGCCGCATCATGGACTCCTCCCAGAATACTTACAATGAAGACACTTCGGCACTGGTAGCCAGGCTGGACGAGATGGAGAGGGGCTTGTTTCAAACAGGGCAGAGAGGACTGAATGACTTCCAGTGCTGGGAGAAGGGGCAGGCTTCCCAGATCACAGCCTCTAGCCTCGTTCAGAACTACAGGAAGAGGAAGTTCCCTGACCTGGAGAACTGAAGGCCAGAAGAGCACAGAACTGCTCCTTGTAGGCTCCTCCCTGTATGTCCTTAAGAGCCTCGGGGACCCTGTCATGGACCAGAGTCATACCTCTTCTCATGGCTTATGTCCTACAGCTGTGACGGCAGCGGTGTCATCTGCTTGGGAAAGGACATGCTGGAGCGGGGCCCTGGCCCTGTAAGTCTTCTGGGATTCCCCCACCCTGCTGACCCGAAGCCCAGGCCTGCTTTACCCAAGAAGCCACAACAGTGGGGACATCAAAGTCCTTTATAAATAAAGATCATTAATACATACATTGCAGTAGAAGTGGAACTGAAACTCTTTGGGCTGGGTTTGGACAGCCTTAGATGTCCACTGTCACCAGCTCCAAAGGACAGATGAGGCCATCTTAGTCTGTTCACGGAATGTTCTCTTGAGTTGCCTCGTCTTCCTGGTTGCACAGAGGACAGCACCCCCACGATGCTGGTCTTGTCAATATCTCCTGCCACCTGCCTGTGGGGAGTTACCCCAACTTCCACAGTCACAGGAATAAGGAAGGAAAAGGGAAAGGCAGCCAAATATCATGGCTTGTGCTAAAGAGATGCTGCTTTCCTCCTCTGTCTTCTTGGGGGTCACGGGACTTTTACAGTCAGCCTAGAGGGGAAATGGCTCGACGGAGCTGGCTTTTGTCGCTGCGATCGTCACAGCGCCCTCAGTCACCCATTCCCTCCTAGAAAGGACGTCAGGCAGGGGGATTGCAGAGTAGTTATTAAAGGGTGTTAATCAGCCTTTATTCCCTCGAAATCAGGACTTTAGTTTGCTGGTTATGAAGAGCCGTGTTTTTTGTTTGTTTTTCTTTTTTATTTTAAGATAGAGGGGAGGGAGGGAGAAAGAGGAAGAGAAACATCAATGTGTGAGAGATGCATCTACCTGTTGCCTCTCTCATGCTCCCACCTGGGGCCCTGACCCGCAACCCAGGCATGTGCCCTGATGGGGGAGCCACACCAGCCAGGGCTAAAGAGCTCTGTCTGAGAAGCTTAACACGGCAAATATAAGTTCGCAGGAGGCCTCGGTTGTTTTTTTCCTTCAGTCCATTTTGCAACATATTTACTGAGAATGCATTCAAACAAACACAAAACTCTTTTCTCAGAGATCCAGGAGGAAGCCTCCGGGTGAGTAGGGGCGGCGTTCCCGGGGCCACTGGACTGTCTGAAGGACAGTTGTCTTTATGCCCCTACACTGGGGGAAATCGCCTTTGTCGCTGGAAACTGGAGAGGGACTTGGGTATTCAGACTGTGTCGATGTCTCTGTGCCAACTTAGAACGTCAGAAATGCCTTTAAACTGCCTAAGACGGACTCGATGTTTTTATCACTTGATTCTGGTGCTCAATAAACAGCCCGCTCTGCACTCGAAGACGTTCTGGGCAAACTGGTTCTGTGACTCCATGACTGCGGACGGGCAGGCAGAGCCAACAGAGAGCGTTGTGTTCAGTTGCCTTTGGCCAAAGTGCCCACATCAGTCCGTGTTTTAGCAGCTGCTGTTCTGTTTGCACGATATTCATGGATGGGAGTGACATTCTCTTTGGGAACATGCCGTGTCCCGCAGACATGGGACTTTGCTGGCAACCACAGCACTCACGTTGAGCCAGGACCTCCAGAGACAACTCACGGTGAAGACACATGTCATTTCATTGTTGGGCTCATTATTTTCACAGAGAGTGTTGTATTTAACCTCAATCCTAGGGCAGCTGCCATTTTTTCCCTCTTAACTAAAAACAAAACAAAAAAACTGCTCAGGGGCCACATACCAGGAATAAGTGGGTACGCACGGGCTGAATGCATTCCCTGTTTTAGATTTCGAACAGATTATATTACAGGTAGGTTTTGGAACCCATTTCCAGTGACAAATTTACCTTCAAGCCTGTCAGTTACTACCACTTTCCCCCACAACTCTCTTCAAATCAGTCTTTTGAATTACTATTTGGTCCCTTCAAAGAGGTGAATTTGTCAAAATGAGTCAACAAATTGACTCAAATACTAAATTACTCTTAAGGAGGAAAATGTGTATCTTTCCCCTTAAAAGCTCTGTGCCCAGGTAACTGGCCTTCGTTAGTAAAGGCCTCACTGTATTCAGGTTTTTCCCTGGAACCATCTGGGCTGCAGAGGGGAGTTGAGCAAGACTTGGTCTCCTGGGTCATTTCCTCCTGCTCTCTGACCTCTGACCTCTGGACCTCTGCAGGCTCAGTCCTGAGATCTCTTATAGCCATTCTCCCTACTGATCCGGTCCAAGGTCAGACTTTGAATACCAACTACGTGGTGATGGCACTCCAAATTCCATCTCTAGCGGAGCCCTGTCCCTCCAACTCCGGACTGTCTAACCCCTGCTTGACATGTCCACTTCCACATCTGACCCAACGTGGCTAAACCCAGCTCCTAATCTTACCCTCCCAGTGTGTCCTGTGGTCCATGTCTGTTTTTGACAACTCTCTTCCCTATTTCTTGGGACAAAACATTGGGTGTCCTCGCCCTCCTTCCCTCACTCTCGGTACCTTGTGGGTCTGCCTCCAGGTCATTTATAGAACCTGACCACCTCTTCCCCACCTGACTCCTGTCCTGGGTGGTGCGGTCACCCGCCTCCTGCCTCTCTGCAGTCTCCCTCCGCCTAGCCTAAGACTTGTCTCACCATAGCTGCCAGAGTTGTCTTGTTCACAAATAAATCACATCATTTTCTGCTCAAAACCATCCCATCTCAGAAAAAGGCCACTCCATTCCAACGCTGTTTGTTGAGAAGTCTACCCATGTGATTTGGTTTTAAATTTTCTCACTATTTCTATAGCAGAAGTAATTTGTTTCTTATTTTAAATAAGCATTTCACTTTCTGCCTAAGAGATTTCTGAGCATCTCGTGGAGCTTCTCATTGATCTCTCAGCACCCCTGGACCTGAGAAGTTTCTGGAGTACTGGGAAGTACAGAATGAGTCACTCAAGTTTACACAGAAATTCAAGTTCACTCAGTCCCGCTCTGGATCAATTTGTTCTCTTCTGTCCCATCATGCTTCCATAAATCCCAGGGGGAGCTTTTTATCTTTATGCTTGGAACAGTTACTTAAATGAAAATACACTTCTACACTGGTCTTGGCAAAAGAAAATGATGGCAGAGGCCACGTGCATTTCTGAAAGTGGATATCTCTGTTCCAGATAAAAATCTGGACTTGAAGTAACTTGTTGAAGAAAATGTAGGACAGATACTTAACTCTAAGAAACTTAATTTCAAAAGTCCCTACCTAGTATAGGTGAACTGAACATTTTAATATCAAATACACGTAGAAACAATTTTCAAAGAATTAAATCTAAAGAAAAGTGTCTAAAGTATGGAATTCTGTTGCTAACTCCTGATACTACCATTCTGAGTGAGCAAGAAATCTCCCATCCTTGTGTAGCGATTAAAACCTAGAGAGAGTTAAAGGCAAGTCTGGGAAAACATATAGTCACTCTCTTACTGAGAATAGGGGATTAATACAGGCGGATTAATCCTGCTTTGGGAGCTCATTTGGTTGATTTTTCTAGGCCTCTGTGTTTCTGCCTAGCTAACCAAAGGAGACGTGGTGTAGCCAGCACAGCTCACTCGCCAAGCAGCCTTCCTCTGGGACACAGGCGTCTCCCTGTTGCCCATGACGCAGCCTAAAGCATGGCACCGATGAGGCTGCCTCCCGAAGCCAGAGGCCTCCCGTTTGCCTGCTTTTCAGAGATCAAAGTCAACTAAAAGGGGCATCATTGCATTAACCTTTTTATTTGGAAATAATTTTAGATCTCTAGAACAGTTGTAAAGATGGTCGAGTGTTCCTATGTACCCCTCCCCCACCTTTCCCTGACATCTTATGCAGTCCTGGCCGGCGTATCAAACGCTTTGCTAAGCCAATGGCTTAATTCATATTTCACCAGATTTGCTGCTAATGTCCTTTTCCTGTTGCAAATTCCAATCCTCTGTTGCATGTAAATTGTCATTTTTGAAAGCAAAATGGAGCAGCAGACTCTTCCCTCCATTATTGGAAAGGCTTCCTTGTGTCAGGGTGGGTGCTGTTAGGCCATGCCCTGGGGCCAGGGACTGGATAAGCACAAGAAGGGAAAGAGTATTTGCTTTTCGCTTGAAAAGGAAGCGTTTCCCCCAATACTTGCATCTGATGGCAAAAGATCTCTTTGAGTTGCCTTAAAACTTCTAGCATTCCTTCTGATAGCAGTAACTCGGCTTCTCTCCCCTTTCCCATCTGGCACATACCCGCTAAGTCTGCGTGTCTAAATGAGCTTCAGATGAGCGTAGCTTTATAGATGATGTTAACAAGTGTCAGCGCAGCTCCCGAAATAGTGCCTGGGCCCCGCTAACGTTTCCGAAGAAGCCGTAAAGGGAACACAGAACCAGATTAATTCTTGCACACATCTCCCGCCTCGGGTCAATTAAAACAAAACAAAAAAGGCCAGGGTTGTAGACCTTCACGACATTCTTTGCTCCCCTGTCGCCCTTGAGAAAGAAGTTTATTTGACTCCCACGTGATTTACACGGCTCCCTTTCCTGCAACTAAAACTCGCCTCTGAGGACAGCGTCTTTAGTTTCCACGCAGACAAACAAATGACTAGCTAAGGAGTACAGATTCCAGCTCAGCAAATGAGGCAGGTGAGAGAAGAACGGGGTGACTCGGGCAAGGAAGAGTGTGGCGAGAATGCGTTTTGATGTTCAAAGAAAGGCTGGAGACAGAAACCAATTAAAGCCAGCATTGCCAGAGGCCCGGGAGAGGCGAGGGAGCAACAGCTGTCCCCAGAGAGTGAGTGGCTTATCTTAATGGGAATTTGAGGACTTGGCACTTGGCTTATCTATCTCTTAGGTTGAGGAGGAAAACATTTTCAAACCTTTTTAAAAGACATTGTCATTTTCTAATTTAGCACTTCATGCTCACTCACTCACGGCTTTGTCCAAGATTCCAGATAAATATTAAGTAATATGATTTTTTTTTCCCAATAGTTGAGGAGTGTAGGAGGCATTTTCTCAGGCCTTGAGCGACGAACGTTCTGGAGGATGCTACTGGCTGAATTTCTGGGTTATTTCAAAGAGTTTTTTGGAGGCACACACCGTAGACCATGATACCTCATGTTCATGTGTGGCCAGCAGTGAAAATCAAATTGCCAATTTTTAAGGCATTTTTGAAAGACATCAATAAAAACAGAAAACCTCGCTCTGTTTGGAAAGACTGTTACTAAAAGGCTGTTTTGCCCCTGCAGAAGAAACAAAGAAGTCACAGGGAAAAAATGTGCCTCGGGTTATTGTGTGTATATCTGCCAAGGAACAGTGTGCCCCCAAGTTACGGGGAGATGAATGTCTCGCCTTGTTTAATTACAGCTCCAGCACACCCACCTCCTGGATGTCACCCACGCAATGTGACAAGACACCCTGGGGGACTCATGTTGCAGAGCAAATCTCTCAGGAGAGAAGTTGTGTCTTCAGGCCCCAAAGATAGATGTAACTCTGGGAACCAAAGCAAGAGAACTGATTTTGGGGGGACTGCTTGATTGTATTCTCGGTGGGACCGCTTTACTTAGTGATACCATTTCTGTTTTCTTCTAGAAATGTCACGGGTGGTCAATGCCTGCTTGTTGGCCCGCTTTCTCCCTGCCTGACTTGGGTTCAGACACAGGAAGGTGCGGGCCTGTGAGTTTCCCCAGTCCTGGGAGCCGGGTCTGCCACAGTTCACCCACAGGGTTGCCTCCTGTCTTGGGGTGGGGGATGGCGGTTTCTGTGGGCCTCCTCTTCCAGCCGCCAGCCTCCACTCTGGGTTGTGTGCCCAGAATTTGTTCTGGAGGCCTCAGAGGCAGGGACAGGCCTGCTCCTTCCAAATTCTTCCCAAATAAGCAGATGACAGAGCAACGGAGAGTTTCTTATCAGAGCTCCCTAAGCTGGTAGCTGCTATGCAATAGCTTAGAGCTGGAAGTGCCCAGGCTGTTTAGAAAACCTCTTTTTCGTGTCATATTTAATACATGTAAAAGAGTATATGTAACACATCGTTAGATGATGAAGTGTTAGAATAACAGGAGCCCCCGTGAACTTCCATTCGTTTAAGTTCCGTAACATCCTTCTGCTGAGTTCCCCACCCTAGATTTTGTGTTTGTTATCCCCTTGCTCTGTACAGCTAATGAATATATTATTTTGATTTGCTTTTGTATTTCTTAAGATTTTATTTATTTATTTTTAGAGAGAGCGGAAGGGAGGGAAAAAGAGAGGGAGTGAAACAGCAATGTGTGGTTGCCTCTCCTGCGCCCCCCACTGGGGATCTGGACTGCAACCCAGGTGTGTGCCCTGACTGGGAATTCAACTGGGAATGAAAGGGCGACCCTTTCATTCGCTGGCACTCAATCCACTGAGCCACACCAGCCAGGGCTGCTTTTGTACTTCTTTTACTGGGTTTTATGTTTTTGACTTTCTGCAATGCTATTTCAGTTCATTTTTACTGCTGAAGGATTCTCTAACGTGGGGGCAAGGCGCAATATCTGTAAGAATTCTCTTAGGACCGGACATTTGGGTAGTTTCCAATCTGTTTTTTCTGTCACACAGGGTGGGGCACAAGGAGGTCTGCAGCTGTGAGTATGTGAAATGCAGACTTTATTCTGTTCTTACTTACTCATCATCACATTGTTTTCCACGTGAACAACTGGGAGCCAACTTCTGCTCCACCCTGTAAAAGGCCATCATCACTGGGCACCTTCTCCTATGCATCTGAATCACTGAAGAGTTTCCACAAGGGAAATCGCTGGCTTGTAGGCTCTGTGTGTGCTCACTTTCACAAGGTTATGCCAACTTACTCTCCTCTCAACTCTGGGTAAGTGTCCCCATTAGAGATTTCTTACTTTTTGCCCATTTAATGGGTATAAACTGATACCTTATTGTGATGCTGCTTTGCACTTTCCTCAGCACTCATGAGGTTGATTGTTTTTTATATTTAAAAAAACATGTTTTTAGCCCTGTCTGGTATAGCTCAGTGGATTGAGCACCGGTTTGATTCCCAGTCTGGGGCACAATGCCTGGGTTGCAGGCCAGGTCCCCAGTGGGGGATGTGTGAGAGGCAACCACACATGGATGTTTCTCTCTCTCTCTTTCTCTCCCTTCCTCTCTCTCTCAAAATAAAATAAATAAAATCTTTAAAAAAGATTTTAAAGAGAGAGGGGAGGGGAGGAAGAAAGAGAGGGAGAGAATCATCGATCAGTTGCCTCTCACCGGCACCTCAACCAGGGACTGAACCGGCAACCCGGACACGTGCCCTGACCAGGAACTGAACTGGTGACCTTTTGCTTTGTGGGATGGTGCCCAGCCGAGTCACATGGGTCAGGGCTCAATTACTTTTTTATATGTTCATTGGCCATTCTGCTTCCCCTTCTGTAAAATGCCTTTTTATGTATCTTGCCCATTTTTCTCAGGTCGTTTGTCTTTTTCTGACTGATCTACAAAAATATCCTGGATACTAGTCCTTTGTCAGTTATCTGTGTCGCAAAAAATGCCCCCAGTCTGTGGCTTGTCTTTAATTTTCTTTGTAGTCTCTTTTGGTGAATAGAAAGCATCTTAGCCTACTTTCTTTTTTAATAGAAGAGAAAATAGGCACAAAGAGGTAATAGGAATTCCTCACTATACACGTGTTACTACTGGAGGATGACGTTGAACCCTTACCTAACCCCATATACAAAAACTAATGCAAAATGGATGAAAACCCCAACAGAAGATGTGAAAAAAATACTTCTAGGGAAAAAAAAAACAGAGAGGAAAACCCTCGTGATGTCGGATTTGGTAATAATTTCTTAGATGGGACATCAAAAACAAAGGCAACAAAAGCAAAACTAGACAAATGGGACTTTGTCAAAGAAAAAATCTGCACATCAAAGGAAACAACAGTGGAAAGCGAGCATCAGAATGGGAGAAAGATCTGCAAACCATATCTCCAACAGGAGGTTAAAATTCAGAATACATAAAGAACTCCTACAGCTCCACACCAAAAATAGTAAGAATAACCCAATTCTTAAAATAGGCAAAGGACTTCACAGACATTTCTCCAAAGATGACATACCAGTGGCCAACCAACAAATGAAGATGCCCGGCATCACTAAACACCCAGGAAATGCGAATCGAAACCACACTGAGACATCCCCTCACACCGATTTGGGTGGCCGTCATTAAAAAAAAAAAACAAAGTAAGGGCCGGCGAGGACGTGGAGAAATTGGAGCCCCTTGTGCGCCGTTGGTGGGAATGGAAAATGGCACAGCTGCATGGAAACCAGTATGACATCTCTTCAAAACATTTAAAAATAAAATGACCATCTGGATCCAGCAATTCCACTTCTGGGTCTGTATCCAAAAGAATCAAAAGCAGAAGTTCAACGAGGTGTTTGCACACCCATGTTCACAGCAGCATCCCTCACAAAAGCCAAGGGATGGGAGCAACCCGAGTGTCCATCAGCGTGTGGGGCGATAAAGAAGGTGCGGCAGACACAGGCAGTGGAATATTATTTGGCCTTAAAAACAAAGGAAATTCTGACACCTGCCATGTGGATGAACCTTGAGGATAGTGTGGTCAGGGAAATAAGCCAACCACAAAAAGGGAAATACTGCACCATCCCACTTCTGTGAGGGGCTGAAGGAGTCAGACTCTTGGAAGCGGACAGTAGGACCGTGGTTGCCGAGGGCTCCGGGGAGGAAAGGCAGGGGCACTGTTGTTCGAAGGTATGGAGCTCAAGTTGTGCCCGAGATTTATTGTACAGCTGCTGTCCTGCACACTTAGAAGTGGTTACGATGGTACATTGTAGGTTATATCTTTTTACTACAATGCAGAATATTGTTAAACATTGTGAAGTGTTATCGCTGGCCACGGCTGCTGTTCATTGAGCGCTTCCTCTGGACCAGGCCCTGCGGTACCAGCTTTTCTAACATCTCATTTCCTTACTTTTCACAACAACCCTCAGAGACACGTGACTGTTTTCCCTCTTTTTCCTGAGAAAGAGACAGTGGGGCTGAGTAACCGCTCGAGGTCACAGCCACAAGCGCCGAGCCCAGGGCTGGAACCCGAGTCCGGCTGATTCTGCATGTTAGCCCCTCAGCGGCTCTGCTCTAGTGACCAGGGAGCAGCAGAGCCGGGCCAGGAGCTGGGCAGCCCTCCTTCCTCCACACAGCCAGGCGTCTGGTCCTCCAGTTCCAGCCCTTCCAACACCGTCTCCACACCATCACCCCCGAGCGTCTCCTGTGGGAAAGTTGGCCTGACCTGTGCCTATGTCACATGACCATTATCTGCAGTAAAAATAGGGCTCCTTCTGTTTCAAACCACTGTTCACGTCATTGACAATTCATGCTCATTCCCGAGATTGCAAGTTGCTATTTTTGAAAAGTTATTTCGCATGGCCTCTTGCCCCAGGGGCCCGTGGCCCGTTTAATCTGGGCGTCTCAATCTGTGGGACACAGTGCAGCCCTCTGGGTTTGATTAGATGTGTCCAATCTACAATGTTGGCTGTTCCCAAAACTCCCCTGCCTCCCTTCATCCCCCCCTACCCCTTGCTCGGAACCAAGTGCCAGATGGCTGCTGGTTGGCCTGCTGGAAGGGAGGTTTGCAGAAAGAAGAGCCCACAGGATGAGGCTGGCTGGTGTCCAGCTCTTCCGGACGCGGACTTCCCTGAGAGCAGAAACTAATCCCATTCCCTCACGTCTACAGTGACGGCCTAGTGTGTGCCCGTGCTGGGCACGGGGTCCGCAGTGAGGAGCGGAATGGTCCTCCTCCCTGCCCCTGTGGAGTCGGCACCCTCAAGGGGCATTAGATCTGGTTGCACCAAGCCCTGGGATGGGAAGTAAAGGGTATGTGAAGGGGAGCAGCTGGCGGCAGCTTCTTTAAACTGTGTGTTTATGGAAGGCCTGTCTGAGTCAGGACGCAGCAAGCACTGCCACCGGCAGTCTTTGCAAGAAAAGGGGAGCAAAGGGAACTGACACTGAGCTTAAGAACATGGGGAACACAAGCCGGCTTGCTAGCCAGGAAGCTATAACTTCACACTCCAGGGGACCACAGCACTGCTCCACCAAGGGGGTTAACACCCCCCTTCCCCACTCTGGTACTGGATTGTTTGGGGGTGCAAGGGGAGCCTCAGAAAGTTTGGGAAGTTGATTGGTCATTTTGAGAAAGCACCTGGTCTATCCCACACCCAAGCTCCTGGTTATAATCCCAGGGTGTGCTTGCTCTCTCTCTCTCTCTCTTACACACACACACACTGTGGTGCACTCGCCCAGGGGCTCCACAAGGACTAAACTTTCTCTTGCTTCTGACCCCCACTCGCATGGCGCACATACCTGTTCTCTCCATGGCCCCCAGGAGGGATCCTGACACCGCAGCACAGCAATGGACGGCAGCTGGAACACACGTTAAGCTGGCCAGAGGCTGGACTGGACCGCATGCTGGTATGGAGCAGAAACCCTGGGCAGCGGCCTTCACCCGGGCCTGCTGAAGGCAAGATTGGACTTTATCCACAGTGAGCTGTGTGGTTCCAGAACGTGCTCTGGTGTTCAAATGCAGAGTCATGGCGGGGGGGCGGGGGGGGGGCGGGCACACCGCAGCCCTGGGGTCGCGTCCCCCTGGCCTGGAACGAGGATGAGGATCGGCAGGGCCCGCTCACAGGGATTTGGCTGCGTTCAAGGTGCAGAGGTAGACACACGCGTGCCCCTCTCCAGCTCTATGCAGTGAAACTTCGCACGTGGGCTCTGCGTGCACTGGGTCGGCCCTTAAACGTTTACAAGGTGTGAAAGGCATTACACCTTTAAGCTAGTTCGGAGTTACAAAAATCAGGCAAAAATAATGAAATGATGTTATCTTCAACCTCTCTGATGCAGGGGGGAATGTTACCAAATTACCTGCTCAGAAAACCCACCTCGGGGCTGAGAACGAGCCTGAGACTCCAAGCCCAGGGGGTCCTTTTGAAAAGAAAGTTCTGCAAACAGCTGTCAGCTGTTCCCTTCGAAAAAAGCCTGACTCCTCCACAGCTCCCAGCCTGACATGGTAATTGCTCTCATAGAAACAAGTTAATGGGGTTTTAATAAAAATAGAACCCAAATAGGCGTTGAGTCCCCTATTTTTTGCAAACAGAGGCGCTGCCAGTTTCAGTTCCACAGGTGTCAGGGCTGGTCCCTTGATGCAGCGGGGACCCAGCTGAGAGTTACATAAGGGCAGTGAGCTCATCGCCACCGCAGGGCTTTCAAAGACAGCACAGAGCAGTAGAGCACCGTCAACTGTATGGCCCGTTCTATCGCAGATCTGGGGGAAAGACAGGTCAAATCATGTCCTCCAAGTTGCCACAGGAAGTCAGAGCTTGGGGGCCGGGGAGTCCTATGGGGTTTGCTGTCCCGCACCACTGTAACCAGCGAAGAAGTTTGGGGGCTGCTCCTCAAGCCAATTCAAATCTTCAAAAAGTACCATAGGGGTCGGTTTTTAACTCACTAGTGGTTTTAGGGAGGACGGTGTAGAAAGGAAGTGTCCAGGCTCTTTGCTGAGGCCACTCGCATTTGAATCCCGGCTTTGCCACTTCAGAGGTACCCCAACTTGGGACAGGTGGCTCACCTCGGGGCCTCCCTTTCCTCGTCTGTAAAATGGGATCATAATCGTGGTTGCCTTGTAGGGTTGTGAGGCGCACATAACGGGTTGTATATAAAGTGCTTAGAGCAGCGCCCAGCACAAGGTAAGCCCCCAACACTGCTGGCTAGTGGGGAAGATGCGGAGTAAACAAATAGAAATTCAGATTTCAGATAAGCATAGAATGGCAAGTAAGATAAACAGGCTGATGTGGTGTGGGGGTGACAGGGATGGGGTACCCCTCAAGGAGCCTAAGGAGCAGCCAGGCACACAGGCAGGGGGAGCAGGAAGCTCAAGGTCCCTGGGGTGGTGGACAGAAAGGCCAGTGAGGCTGGAGCACAGAAATGGACCAAGGGAAAGAAGCAAGAAGTGGTGGCATTGGGTTGGCCAAAAAGTCTGTTTTGTTTTTTCCATGAAAGACACATTTTTCATTTTCACCAATTACTTTATGGATTTGGATACTTGGAGTATGTCGGCCATCTCCCACCATTGGCTTCTGGCAGGTAGAGGCCAGGGTGCCGCTCAACACCTTCCAGTGCATAAGGCAGCCCCACAGCAAAGAGTGACTTGGCCAAAGTGTCGACAGTCCCAAGAAACTTTGCAAAGCACTTTGACACATTTGATCAGTCACAGCACCTTCTCCATACACTGCACACATCTTTCTTTGTGTTTCAACCTTTCTTGAAATAATAAAGTGTAATATGCCAAAAATGTTAGGTATTTTCTTCCATCTTCAGAATTAAAATGGCTGCACAAAAACTCACCAATATCGACACATTTTTTAAATGCACGCTGGTATGGCAGCTGTCACAAAGTGATCTAAGAATTGTTTTGAATGCAGTTAAAGGCGACGAAGCACTGCTATGGAAAAAAAACCAAATGAACTTTTTGGCCAACCCCATAGTGGTGGCCAACAGCCAGATCATATCAAGGCTTGGAGATCAGGGCAAGGACATCAGTGTGATGGGAGGTGACGCCATCTGAGTTACCTTTCCAAAAGGCAGGAGACCATTCTGATCTGCTGCAGAAGCACTGGTGGGGGCTGGAGGCATATTCCTTGGAAGACCAGTTGGGAGGCTGCTAACAGTGGTGACAGCTGAAGGTGCCCAGACAGGGGATGGGGTGGGACGGGTGGCAGTGGGGATGGAAGGAAGTGAGGGGAGCCAAGAGGACGTGGCGAGGACAATGTGGGCAGTGAGAGCACGTCCAGGCGCTGCAGGCTGTAGCTTCAGCGCTGCCATGGGCGGGCCCCAGGGAGAACCGGGTTCAGGCCAACTCGACATAACCACCCGGCTGTGGCCCTCCGCTTTCCTCCTTTGAGTGGCTGGAGCACAGCGCGTTTAGCCCACGGCGTGGTCAAGAACATGGGCTCCACGTCAGGTCCTGGTTGGACTGTCTTTAGTCCTTCCGCCCATCTCCTCGCTTGTAAAACCCAGACAGCAGTGGGCGGGTGGTGGGGTTGTTTCGAGGGTTAAGGCATCCGTAGGCATAAAATGTTAGGAACAGGGCTTGGCACATGGTAAGTGCTAATTAAATGTCAGCTCCTATTATTCCCAGTGCTTTGCTTCTGTGACATGTCTAAGTATATCTTCGTACACATCTGCAATTACTGCCCAGGGGTAAACTCCTAGCTGTGGAAGAGCAGGGTGGGGCCATTAGCATATTTATAAGATTGTGGATACATAATGCAATAATTATTCTAGGACGAGGTTTACAGTGGCAAGCAAATAGAAATATATCCCTGCCCTCGGGGGGTTTACCTTAGGAAGGAGGTAGACAGCACACAGAGTAAAGAAGTGATCTATTTGAAGGTACTATGGAGAACAATAAAGCAGGGTGGGAGTTGGGTGTCCTAGGGTGGGGTGGGGGTGCAATTCTAAGGAGGGTGGTCCAGGGAGCTCCCTGAGAAGGTGACATCGGAGCAGAGACCAGAGAAAAGGAGGACACATAAGGACGCCAGGTGGGGGGAGTGTTCCAGGCAGAGGGACTAGCAAGTCCCAAGGGCCTGGGGCACAAAGGTGCCAGGGTGTGTGTGTGGGTGGGAGGAAAGAAGGACAGAGAGGTAAGGGGGTGGGGACATGCCACCTAAAACTACGCTTTGGGAGAAGTTTGAATTTTGTCCAACCTCAGGTCCAGGAAGGGTGAAGTAGGTATTCAAGGAGACAATCAGAACAAACAGAAATGATGTTTTCCTGTTTCCATCTGTGCTCAAGAGCATTAAAGGGAAGTGACCACTCTCGCTGTGTCCTCGTGAGGAATCAGAGGAGCCTTGTTTTCGGAGTAAAATGTGTGGCTGTTCCAGACACTCAGGTCCGGTCCCTTTTTCCTGGAACAGTACGAACCCAGAGCAAAATGAGACAACATGGGCTTGTTTTGTTGGTTCCCGGGCCGGGTCCCCGGACAGCCTGACTGTCGTCTGCAATTATGAGACAGTATCTACCAGGGGAGCTCAGTCCACAGGGTTGGGATGACAGTGCCTAGGAACGAGGGTCCCTGGGCCCCACGGTCACAAAGTATCAGCCCCAGAGACACATGCAGAGGGCAGAAAGGCCAGCTCAGGGGTAGCAATTCAGGGCAAAGAAGTATCCAACCACAAGTTCACCTTGGGGACCACCATGGCGGAAATAGTGCCCTGGCATTTCCACTTCCTCAAACCGCGGAACCTCTCAAATCAACCAGGACATTCTGGGGGCTTGGGGAGGGCCAGACTTTGAGCCAAAATGGTTACAAATGAGGGGAGACGCACCTCGGTGTGGAATTGAGGCTCGTGGGTGTTGTCAGGCGGCATCAAAGAGAACCCTGGCCTGATGCTCACTTCTCCTGTCAGGGCTTCACTCACCTTGGCCATCTCGCCCATCTGTGACTCAGCTAGTGGACAGTATGTCCCTGCCCACCTGCTGCGTGCAGGCTCAGGGCTGGGTGCCCCAGGAGAGGAGAGAAAGATTTGTATCTGCAGCACCTGCCCGTGGGGTGGGAAGGAGACATAAGTGACTCCCAACCTTGGCTTCTCCAAGTTAACATGAGTGTGCTTGTTCTTTCTTTTTCCCCTGCTTTCCTTCTCTCCCTTCTTTTTCCCTCCCTTCTTTCTGTTTTGTGGATGGTGTGGTCTCATCATCAGTAGGGAATGGGATCAGGCAGGATAGAGCGCCTGTGCTGAGAACGGTACCTTAGTTCACTTTTGAGCAGAAACAAGAAACACTTGTTGACAAAGGTAAAGCAAGATGAAAACACCCACAAGAAGAGGGAAAATCTTCCTCATCACTTTCGCCAGCTGCTCGTCCTCTCCCAAGATACTCACTCAGTGTTTGCTTTCCACAGAAGACTTCTTTTCCACGCATGGGTGTATTTCTGTGTAGAGATTTTCCACGGAAGGGGGCGGCACGCCTCCTGCTTAATTCGCGGCTGCGTTCCCCGCTCCGGGTTCAGGAGAGGCATGAGAATATTTGTTGATAAAATCAATTGTGAATTTCTGAAATTTATGTCTCTCATTCAAAACGCCATGGACGTCCTTCCTTCCATGCCCTCTGCCTCCTGCTCAGTGTGGCTGCCTAGTACTCCGCGGAGTTCCGCGTGGCCACTCGGTCAGAACTCCCACCTGTCTCCATGTTTCCGAAACGTGAAGTCATTGCACGTGAAGTGTTGCATCCTCACACACTCCTGGGACTACTTCTGCCGGCAACTGTGGAGACAGAATAGCAGCCTCCCAGAGATGCCACATCCTCATCCTCGGAACCTATGACTTGGTTGCCACACGTAGCAAAAGGACTTGCAGGTGTGATGAAGTTAAGGCTCTTGGGATGGGGAGTCTCCCGGATTACCAGGTGGGCCCAGTCTCATCATAAGGCTCCTTATGAGAGGGAGGCAGGGTGACCACAAGTACAGCAGGCAACGTGGAAGGGAAGCAAAGGGTGGCGGGGGGTGGTGCTGACCCAAGCAGAGGTCAGGGCGATGCTGGAAGGGGCCGCAAGCCAAGGAATTCCAACAGCCTTTAGAAACCGGAGAAGCCAGGAAGCAGATTCTCCCTGGGCCTGCAGAAGGAACACAGCCCTGCCGGCCCATTTGGATTCTGAGCTCCAGAACTGTAAGATAACTTGTGGGTTTTTCCAAAATTTTTTATTGTGGTAAAATACATATAACACAACAATTACTCTCTTAACCGTATTTACACATACAGTTCAAGGGCATTAGCTACATTCCTAATGGGGTACAGTTAGCACCGCCATCCTTCTCCCTAACTGTCCATCTTGGAAATTGAAACTCGGTACCATTAAATGGTACCTCCCCCCACCCCTTCCTCCTGCCCCTGCCACATAGCCTAGTTGTAACACCGAGGTAAAGGGCACTCAGCTGCTGCCTAGAGGCCACCAGCCTGTCCTGTCCAGCCCTTGGCTGATCCCCTTTAGGTGCTCTTCCTCCCCAAAGTCCGAGATGTCGAAACTCATCCCCCCTGGCCTAGACCAGGCGGGATTGGTGTCTTATCAAAACGGGTTTATCAGCATTACTGTCCCTAGGGCCCTGAGCTGGCGGCTTCACCCGCACTGTCTCCTGGAGTTCTCGGAAGGACTCGATGAGATAAAGAGGGGGAAATCGATGCACAGAGAGACTGAGCAACTTGCTCAGTGTCACACAGCTGCAGGGGCCATGTGGGTGTTGCTTCCAACCTTGACTCTAGACCTAAAGGCTTCATCTCAGTTCCCGCGGTGAGGGGGAGGAAGACCATCCTTACCCGGGACACTCTTGGCTACGATACTCAGAAGAGGTCACTCAAGTCCCTACCCATATATGACACCCACATATGCCCTCTTGTCATGACACACGCACACCCACGCATGCCATCCACTCGTGCACACACCCTGGCCACTCGAGCCAGGCTGTGTGGAGCTGTGGGAAACTCCTGGAATGTAGCTGTTCGTGTCGCTGCTGTTCTGGGGAAGTGGGAGCAGGCTGCACGGTCGATTGGCTTGGCAAAGAGGGAGGGAACTGCTCATGAGGTGGTCCCCGTGGGTGGGGAGAGGGGACAGGCTATGCCACACACCTGGAGCCTGCTGGGATCCAAAGAAGCTGTGAGGGGGAGGGAAGAGAAGGAAGATGGGGGGATAGAGCTGCCCTTGGTCCTCTCCAGGGGACACAGCAAGGTCACAGCTCTGGCAGGCAGCATCTGGGTGCCTGCAGGAGGTGAGTAATGGGCCATAAATAATGTGTCAGGGTAAGGCAGGGGCAGCCGGTGGGAGCAGGAGTCTGGTGAAGCTTCCAGGGCAGATAAAGGGGCTTTTTCAAAGGGAATCGGAGGCGGTTTTGCTGTCTGTGGGATGAGGGAGGAGAAAGCGGGGCATCTGGAGAGCAAAGGGCTGGTTCTACAGGAGGAGTTTCTTAAATATTATGGGAGCAAGGGGGTGGCAATGCAGCCTGTGAGTGGAGCAAGGTGGCCCAGGAGCAGGGGCCACATGATCTGGTGATTGCTGAAATTCCAGAGCCAGACTGAGGCCAGCACTCAGTCCTGCTCACTTCCTCATTCCAGCCTCCTCACCCTCTGCTCAGGCAGGCCCAGCATTCTCCACCTCCGTCCAGGAGCTCCTGGCAGGGGGCTGGGAACAGGGCACTCAGCTCCATGCCTCCCCAGCTCAGCACAGGATCTGGCTGACCCAGTGTATGATGGTGAATGGGTGGATGGGTGGACGATGGATGGATGGATGAATGGACGGACAGCTGGACAGGAGAGGGGGTGGATGGTACTCTCACACAATCATCCCCTTTCCCATCTCCTGCAAGTTCTTCTTCCAGGAAGCCCTTGCTGGCCCCTGCAGGCCCCCACTGGAACCTCAATGACAGTTTAGTAGAGTCTGCCCAGCCCCTACATAATGGGACTCATTGCTGTTTCCTTCATCCGGGCATAAACCCTAAAGGCAAGGTCAATGCCCTCGTCAGCTCTGATTCTCCAGTGCAGCCCACAGCCCAGACAGGTCTTGGCACTGAAAGGGCACTCAACCCATGCTGTAAAAGAAGAGAAACAATCCAGTTCTCCCCTGGGGGCTGTGAGACTCAGGATTAGAGAGGAGGGGGAGCATTACTGGGGGGCAGGGGACAGTTCCTGCCCCACCAACCCTGCTAGGAGAGGAAGTTTCTATGGCCCCAGGCCCAGCTGCTCCCCAACTCCACCTGTGAGATCTTCTTATTTGCTTTCAGTCATGGTCACGAGGGGACTGGAGAGAGATGGTGACTCAGCCCAATTCATCATCACAATGGAAAAACCCAGTCACCTGTCCTCCTGGCACTGGGACCAGAGCTCTCTGCATCTGGAAGGGCAGCACAGGCCACACTGTCTTCAAGGTCCTTTTGTCTTTCACCTGCTGACAGAATGAAGACTGGGGTGTGAAGGAACATGGCTGGCTGACACTGGATTTGCGGTGTGGCACGAATCTCAGTGACCAGGGATTACTTGTTCCCTCCATGCCAGGCTCTGTGTTGATGACCTGTGTGCATCATTTCATAGCAGTTTCCCAATATGCCATAGTTATCTGAAGTGGGCACTGGTCACTCTTTAGCCACCAGCATCTGACATTCCTTTTCTGTGGGGCGGGGCCCACCTCCCACTAAAGGAACTGAGAACCCCTTTGCCCGCCTCCCTTGCAGCTTTGGCAGAGTACGTGTTGTGGGCACCTCTAGTCAGACATGCCATTCTTTTTTTTTTTTTTAAATTAAATTTATTGGGGTAGCATTGGTTCATAACATTATATAAATTTCAGGTGTACAACTTTCTAATATGACATCTGTATACTCTATTGTGGGCCCACCACCCAAAGCCTAGTCTCCTTCTATCACCTTGTATTTGACCCCCTTTACCACCTTCTTTCTCCTCCACCCCACCTCCCCTGTGGTAACTACCATTCTGTTGTCTATATCTGTGAGTTTGTTCATTTGTTGTTTTTTGTTTTATAGCCCACATACCAGTGAAATCATATGGTTCTTGTCCTTCTCCGCCTGCTTTGTTTCTCTTAGCATAATCCTCTCCAGATCAGTCCAAGTTATCACAAGTGCAGACACACCCATTCTTGACTGTGAGTTAGAAACTGGTGGCCTGAGGAAGTTGAGACCACAGGGAATCCATTCTGGCAAGGATGCTACCGTGGGGGCAGCACCCCCGCTGGCCCCAGAGGCAGCTGTGGTCCCAATGGCAGGGCGCTGTGCCCCTGCACAGGGTTGCTGCCGGCTGCAGCATCTGTGCCCAGGGATGGCAGGAGTGGTTTTGACATCAGACCAACGCTGCAGTGTTGGCCGTGACTCCTGAGGTCCTGAGAGCTGCCCGCCCTCCTAACTGAGCCCCTGTCTGCTTAAACCAGCCAGAGGAGGTCCACTATGTGCTGCAACTATCCAAGCTGCCATAGTAGCCTGGGTTTCACAAAGGGGAGACAAAGGTTCGGAGAGGTTGTGTCTCCTCTCCAGCTGATCTCCTGCCCATTTTACACCTGGGAGAAGGGAAGTACGGAGAAGGCAGTGACATAGGCAGCATCTTTCGGGCACTGTATTTTGCCATGTATAACACGCACCCATGTTTTGGTCCAAACTTTCAGGAAAAAAAAAATCTTTCATTTTAATTCAATTATTTATTTATATGTAGATACTAGTTTTTTGTATTATAAAGGAATTTTAGCATTTATTTTCGAACATATTATAGTACAAGAAATTTTATGTAACAAATAATTACAAAACACAAGTACGGATACAGGGTATTTCAGGCACTACCCACATATAATGCACATCCTTATTTTTCCCTAAAAAAGTTGGGCCAAAAGTGCATATTATACATGACAAAATATGATAATTAGGAGCAAGGCTGCAGGACAAGTCCCAGCCAATGACTCGGCCCTGGGTCCTGCTCTGCTTTCCTCTGTTAAAAACCCTGCCATCCAGCCTGTCCCCAAATACCATGCTCTCTTTGCAGGGATGATGAGCCTGTTGTAGGAGGGACTGAGAGCTCGCCCTTCGCTGGCTGCTAGGGGACTCCCCATTCCCATGCACGACCGAGCCCTCCAGAAGGGGCCAGGGCCCTTCTCCCCGCCCCTGTCCTCAGCACCTGTATTTGCTGCAGTAGCCCCCAGAAGGGGGGTTGTTCTTGCAACCACATTTCTTCATCTATTGTCTCCACTTCTAGGGTTCAAATCCACAGCCTCACTCACCTGAATGCTCACTTGGAGTTCAGGAATTATCTGAGCCAAGGGGGTTGCCTGTAGGAGTTCAAGGCCGTGGCAGACACCATTCCACACGTGGACAGATGGGTCACAGTTTCCAAGCTCTTGCATGGCAGCCTCATGCGTCCTCCCAGGGCCTGCACTCCTCTGACGAGTTCAGAACGGGTTAGGCCTCGTGAATTGTGTCACTGGAACACCAACAGTTTGTTGGGGCTAAAATTATTGAAAAGGGTAGAACTCAGGACTCAGGAGAGCCTGAACAACTCTATAATGCGGTAACAGTTTCACCGGCAATAATAAAGGCAGCTGTTTGCTGAGCACCTCGACCCTGTGCTCAGCACTATGCTGACCACTTTCTTCATGTTCTGCCACTTACTTCTCAGAGGAACCCTGCGAGGTCAGCATTGTCTTGCTTTCACCCAGTGTGACATGGAGGCTCAGAGAGGCTAAGTAACCCACTGGACATCACACAGCCGGGAAGTTGCATAACCAGCTGGTGTTCATAAGAACTGGCTCCATCTGGGCCACCGGATTGTACCAGCTTCCTCAGCCAGCACTGGTGACCCCATCAATTCGATGCCACAGCAGCTTCCACGGTCTCACCACAAAGCAGCCGGAGTGAAGGGAGTCGGAGGCACTGCAGAACTCTTGACCTCCCCGCCCCTCTGCCACAGCAGACCTCCCGATTGCCCCAGTCCAACCTGCTCACTCTAGGTTGAAAGGCTAGAGCCCTGGCCAGGAGGCTCAGTTGGTTGGAGCATCGTCCTGTGCACCAGAAGGCTGTAGGTTTGATTCCTGGTCAGGGCACATACCTGTGTTGTGGGTTCGAGCCCCAGTTTGAGGCCATAAGGGAGGCAATGGCGGCTGATTGATGCTTCTCTCTCTCTCTCTCTCTCAAATCAATAGAAACATATCCTGGGGTGAGGATTTAAAAAAAAAAAGGATGGAATCTGGGAGGGGCTGAGCCCCACCCAAGGTCCCTGGAGGAGCCTGACTAGAACCCTGGCCCCAGGCGCCCTCCTCTTGAGATGTTGCCCAGGTCGGTTTTTTCAGGTCATCGGATTTCCATTCTCCCTACATCGGGGGGCTTTATCCAGCGGCTTTAGCGCTCCCTCCTTTGGGGTAACAGGTGGGAGCAACGCCACTGGGCCAGACCAGAGTGAGCCTGAGGAAGATAGGGTCTCCCAGGTCCCTTTCCCGCTCAGAGAGTGGAGGTGAACTGAGGGGAACAAGGACCTTGCCGCACCGGGGGTGGGATGGGGCGGAGGGGGTCGCTGAGGGCCCAGACGTCTCTGCTTGGAGATGGTCACTCCCGCATGAGCTCCCCAAGGAAACTCCAGCGCTCTGAGGATGGGACCCTTGAGGGCCCGGTTCTTCCTGACCCCCCCAGGGCTTTCCCCCAGTGGTTCCCAGGCGGCGGCAGGGGTGGGGGAGGGGTGCTGCCTCCTCCCGGCTGGGGTTCCCCTCCGTCATCTAAACAAAGACCAAGGCGGAGGCCGCCGCATCCCCCGGGAACCCGACGCGCGGCTGCAAGGAGATCGGAGGATACTTGCGGGCACCCTCCGTACCCTGCGGAGTCCGAGCGGCGGGGACCCTTCCTCCCGGTGCCAGCGGGAGGGAGCGGTGGAGACCTACCGGAGGGTCTCCGCTAGGATCCGGTGTCGCCCGCCTGCCCATCCACCCACCTGCCCTCCCCCCGTGGCAGCAGGCGGACCCTGAGCACCAGGGACGGCCTCCGGGGAACAGCCAACCCCGTGGGCCGAGCGCCCGACCCACCACGCCCACGCGGGCACGCCCCACGGTGCCCCGCCCTCGCCCGGCCTCCGCCCCCGGGAGCTGCGCGCGGCTGAGGGGCGCGGGGCCTCTGCACCCGCACCCGCGTGTCGGCCGCGAGACTCGGCTCCCCGCCTGCGCGTCTGTCTGGCCCACATCGCCCT
Organism: Macrotus californicus; assembly: GCA_007922815.1. NCBI lineage: Eukaryota > Metazoa > Chordata > Mammalia > Chiroptera > Phyllostomidae > Macrotus > Macrotus californicus. The sequence goes on from VMDR010000859.1 coordinate 85,067, forward strand.
CGGTGAGTTGGCGCCGCCCTTGTCCCTCTGTCATTGCGGCCGCAGCCACACCCTCGCCCCTACCGGGTGTAGCCGCCGCGCACGACCCCACCGGGGGCCACCTTTCGCCGCGAGGGTGGCACCCTCTCCTCCCCCACTGCACCCTGGCTCTCCCCCTCGCCTTCCCAGCCCGGCACCTCCGGGGCCACAACCGAGGCGACAGAAGGCTACCTGCGACCCCCGCCCCCACCCCGACACTCGGGTGTCGGGGCCTCTTTGTTCCCGCGGCGGGCGCACGGCCCCCTCCTGCCACCTCCAGAGCCGCTCCGCACCCACCCCGCGCGCTCCCTCCGCCCGCCCGAGCTCACCCCGACCAGGTGGCGGCAGCGGGCGCCTTTTAGGGGTGCGCGGTCGTCCAATTGGTGGATTTTTAAAAGCGTTTTGGAGGGGGGAGCATGGCATGGGGCGGGGGGTGGGGGGGCGGCGGCGAGAGCACTTCGGGCTCTGGCTGCTCCTCCCTCCGCTCCTCGCTCCCCGACTACTTCGCTCCTCGCCTCCCGCGTTGCTGTCCCCCGAGCCGGGCAGCGCCGGTCGCCGCGATGAAGGTGCTGGGACACAAGATCGAACTGCTGACAGGTACTGCCGACCCTCGCCGACCGCTACTGTCCGAGCTGGAGCGGAGCGCGGCTCGGCGGCCGGGGTTTGGGCGGCTCCGGCTGGAGCAGCAGGAGGGGGTGCGGATGCCCGCTGATTCCTGGCCCTCTCGCTGCCCGTTCGTGCGCGGGGCCGGCCCCGCCCGGCTCTGCTCTCCGAGTTCCCAGCGGCCTCCTGGAGTCTCCGAGGGGTCCAGCTCTAGTCTGGTCCCTGAAGGGAGAAAGGAAGCTTAGAGCCCTTGCCCTCCAATCAGGTCCCCTAAGAAAGGACACCTTGACCATGGCCTTTGATTCCTGCTTCCTGTGAGTCTGAGCCCCTCTCCCAGGAGAAGTGTCCTGCTGGGAGTAGACACCGAGTGGCCTGGGGAGTGGAGAGCCAGACTGGACCCTGGTGACTGGGGACCCTCAGCCTTAGAGCCCCTTTGGAGAAGTGGTCAGTCTCTCCGCTGGAAACCACATCCAGGGTGCTGTGGCTGGAGATCCTCAGAGGACATCTGGGTATGCCCAGAGGAGGAGGCAGGAAGGAGCAAGGCCAGGGGCCAGGGGTTTGAAGGTGGGGGGACACACTTTCCCAGGGACAGGTGGCCTCCATGGTAGGGTTTGTGGAGAGACAGGTCCGGAAGAGGAAGGCTAGGAAAGGGAAGCAGTCCAGATCCCAACAGGGCCTGGACGGCACAGGTGATCAATCAGTATATCCGGGATGGACACGTGGATTCAGGTCCCTGTCCTCAGCACCTGGGAGGTGCGTTGCCTGACCCCGAGAACCTTACCATCTGGCACAGGAGAACAGAGCACAGGAGCCCTGTTAGGAGAAAGGGGCAGCAGTGTGGGGGTGTACTCAGGAAACAGTGGTAGTCTGAGTGAGGGAAGAGCGGAGCAGAGATTTGAGCAGGTGGCAGTGTTTGCACTGGACCCGAAAAGACAGGATTTTGTGGAAAGGGAGATGGCATTACAGGCTGAAGGGTGCAGGCTCTGGGGTGTGAGCAAGGCTTGAACTGGGACTGATGTGAAGTGGAGACCGGAGGGTGTGTGTGTGTGTGTGTGTGTGTGTGTGTGTTGCAGGCTTAGGTCTGCTGAGGTTTCAGGCTGTGAGTGCCTGTTAAAGCAACAAGGTCTGGCTGCTCCTTGGCTCTGTGGCCGGCTCACAGAGAGGGGAAGTGGGGTAGGGAGGGGCTGTTCCAGATCTGAGCCCAGTTAGTCATGGGGGTGGCAGCCCCCCCAATCCCTTGCTGACTGTTCCTCATAGAGCTCACCTGAGACAGCCTGTCCACCGGACTTCAAAGGGAACTGGTTAACCCCTGAAGGGAAAGTTTTCCCAGGCCCATGGGTTTTTAGAGCCTTGCATTGGGGACAGAACTCCTGGATCCTTCCCCTCCTCCTCTTCCAGCCCCAGAGGACTAAAGGGGGTGCTCTCAGGAGGCATGTGTGAGGCTCCAGTGAGGTTCCAGACTTCGGGGCCCCATTCAATGTGGGGACCCTCATTTTCTGGGTACAGAGGTCTGGGCCTTCCCTCCCTCAGCAGACGGGCTTGTGTGGCTCTGGCATATTCTCTAAGCCCTTGGCCAGCTGGAACGGAACCCCCTCAGTCACTGTCATTGCCCTGGGACATTGCCCTGGGAGACAGTGCATGTCCTCAGTCGCTGTCTTGTGGTCTTTGCAGCCTCCCCTCTCTCTGTAGCTCCTTCCTGTCCTCTGCCCTGCCCCACAGGTCTGGGTTCAAGTCCCAGCCTCAAGGCTGGCTAGCTGTGTGATTTCAGACAGGTTGCTTAATCCCTGGGACTTCAGTTTCGTTTTACAGACTGTTGACCCCTCCCCCTGGGAGTTGGAGTGGTTTGCTGAGACAGCACAGGTGACCCACCTGGTTGGGGCCCACACCTCTCAGGCTTCATCTCCCCTCTGGTTCTTTGATCTTGGCTGTCCCTGTAATGGAGAACTCCACCTGCGCTGGCTGGTTGGCCACTAGGAAGTTCGGATCTCTCCCCACCCTGCTTTATCCCTGTGCACATGTATCTGCAAGGTTTTGACCCGTATTTCCCATCAGATGATAACAGGTCGCAGTCAGGGTGGTGGCCAGTGTACTGTGGTGGCATACAGCAGGTGCTCAGTAATTGCTGACGCGGAGTCCAGGCTCCTGTGGCCCACCATCAGCTGTCTGCAGGATAATGTCTTAGAGGTCTCCAGCTCCCTGCCCCTGCGCCAGCCTCAGAAAATTGTTTTGCTGCACCTTTTTATTAAACTCATATTTATTCAGCTGTTGGGAGTGTGATAGATTTCACATTCTCCCGTTTTATTACCGTGCCCGTTTTACCGATGAGGTCAGGCCCTTCCTCACCTCGTACCGCTGAGAAGAGGTGGAGTGGGGTTTCACACCTGGATCCTGAGCCCCCGGTCTTCCCATGACTTCCAGCTGCCTGGTGTTGGGCCGTTCTCATAGCTGCTGTGACCTTCCCTTTCTTCACCTGTAACAGGGGGTCGCCGTGGTTGCCACCAGATCATGCTCCTCAGCAGCAGAAGTGAGATTGGTAAGTGTGAGTGCAGTGTCAGGCCAGCGGTCAGCAAGTGGCAGTGCTAGGGCTGTTGTCCCCAGGCTGCTTCCTTAGTGTCCTGGGACCTCCATGACCCACTGTGCTCCAGTCACCTGATGCCCCTCCTCCGGGATGTCCCAGCTTCTTCCCTGGGTTCTCCACACAACTCAGGCCTCCCTGAGAGTGTCTCTGAGGGGCCCTGCTTGGGCCTTAGGTTCCCATCTAATGGGACAGAGTGGGCATGACAGCTGGTGTTGGGCCCTGCTGGCCGGCCATCCACAGCTCTGACACCAGGTGGGGAAAGCCAGGTGCCCCTCACAGACGGAACTGGAACGATGCCCAGGAGCTGTCCTGCCTCACCTGGGCGTATCTTTTTGTTCTGGAGAGAAGACGGCAGGTGGTAGGGGCTGTCCCCGGAGGCTGCAGGGGTGAGGGCGACTAATGCATTTCCCAGACTTCCTCCCAGGGTCTTGCGGCCTCAGGGAGGGCAGGGATTTGGGAATTCGAGGGTACGAATTTCAGGGGCTGAGGTCTCCTCGCCAGTTCAGTGGGGATCATGGCCCTACGTCATGGGAAGGAGCCCAGTGCGTCCCACCCACACACGCTGGCTGCAGTCCTCAGCGGGCAGACGCTGGTGCCTTTGTAGCGGGCTCTTTTTTTTTTTAGTAGTTTATTTTTGTTGTATTTATTTCATTACCATTTATCGCCCTTATATGCTCTTCCACCCCCCCACCCCTGTAGTGGGTGCCTTTTTGTTTCCCAGGGTGATGTGGGGAAATGGGGCACCAGTCGGCCAGTGGACAGGCGGCGAGTCTTGTGCATTTGCACCCCGAGCGACAGGTCCGCACAGCGGTTCGGAGTCAGCGCTGTCAGATGGCGGATTGGGCTCTGAAACCGTCCCTCGGGAGCCTCGGTATGGCGTGTTGGACATTTTAAAAAATGTGCTTGATGTGGATTCAGAAGCAGACCTTTCCGTCTGGAACGCTGCTGTCGCTCGCACAGCTTCCTCGACTACGTTTCAATGGTGCTTGATTGCTGGCGGGGGTGGGCCCCGCACTGGACACGAGCGCCAAAGGGAAGCGTAGACTTCCGGCAGGAGGCTGAAAGTCAGGCCGCTCGTCCTTATTCCCAGTTCACGCACTTCAGTAAACTTGACCGCCTCACCGGGGCGTGGCGATGTCGGCAGGGGCCCCAGGGGAGATGGGGGGTGCGCTCCGCCGGAGGAGGGGAGAAGCCTGCGGTCCCTGAGTGTGCCCAGGGCCACTGGCGAGGCGCGTGTGGGTGACGAGCAGGCCAAGGGTAGAGGGGTGCGACTTCTGTGAAGGGCGGGTTGGCCACGAGGCACGAAAAGCTTAACCACGTGTGCGGTCTGTGACTCGGCAGGTTGGATTTTTCGGGACAAGGGCGTGCGTGGAGGTACTGGTTCAAGGAAGTTTATCCCGCAGTGGTGAATAGAAGAAAAAAGAAACCTAGAAATATCATCTACATGCCGAGCCGTAGAGGAGGTTAGCTAGACGGGAGTGCATTCAGAGCAGGGAACCCCAGACAGCTGCGGATTCTGCTGTGGAAGCTATTTCTCCACCTGAACAGATGTCCCTTCCTATACTAATAATGTCATAACAATGGTGATGACAGCTCGCACTTCCATGGCATTTGCCAGTGTGCTGGGCACAGTCCTCAGCGCTTTCTCTGCAGTAACTCGTCATCATAGCAACCTGTGAGGTGTGTGCTATTGTTTTCCCCCTTTTAAGGGTAAGGAAAACGAGGCACAGAGAGGGTACGTAACTTGCCCTAAGTCACACAGATATTAAGTGGCCGGCTGGGATTTGAACCAGGATATCTGGCTCCAGGGTCCAAATGATGTTTCAAAACAGTTTGTGTTTTGTTTTGCTTTAAATCTTGTTCAGTGTATAGATTAGCATGGAAAAAAGACTAAAAGGATACAGACAACAAATAGTAACAGGGGTTTTCGCCCTGGCTGGTGTGGCTCAGGTGGATGGCCTGTTGTCTCACAAACTGTAAAGGTCGCGGGTTCGATTCCCGGTCAGGGCTCGTGGCTGGGTGGCAGGCTCAGTCCCTGGTTGGGGCATGTATGAGAGGCGACTGATCGATGTTCCTCTCTCACATCGATGTTTCTCTCCCTCCCTTCCCCTCTCTCTAAAAACGAATAAATAAAATATTTAAAAATAAATAAATAAAAACGTGGGTCTAAGCCAGAAAGGCTAAACTGCAAAGAAAGTGCAGAGTGAAAAAAAAGGCCTCCATGATAACTCATTATGTGCCTGGCAGCTCTGAAGTTACTTCGTGTGCCAGGTGTGAGCATGTAGGCAAAAGTACTATGGATGCTGAGAGCCATGTTTCTCGTCACGGGAGGAAAAAGGTACAGATAAAGAAAGAGGGGAAGTTAGAATAAACTATGCGGTGTGGAGTTGGAATTAAAGGTATCAGGATAACTCCTTCCTTTCCGACCCGGGCCTGGCAGAATGGCTCCCACAGAGAAGGGTCGTGAGAAGACCCGTTCTGCCATCCACGAGGTGGTGGCCAGAGGATCCACCATCCCCACTCACGAGCACACCCAGCATGCCCTTCGGGGACTTAAAGAGATCCGGAAATTTGCCAGGAAGAACGTGGGAATCCAGATGTGAGCATTGGCACCAGGCTCCACACAGCTGTCAGGGCCACAGGAATGAGGAATGTCCCTTCCACATCCAGGTGCGGTCACCCAGAAGAGGCAGTGAGGGTGAAGTTTCATCAAACAAGTTCTATACGTTGGTCACCTACGCACCTGTCACCACTTTCAAAAATCTACAAACAGCTAATGTGGATGAGAACTAACTGCTGCTTGTTGAATAAAGTTATAAAACTGCCAAAAAAAAAAAAAAGGTATCGGTATGAATTCCAGATCTTACAGCTGGGCAGATACAGAAGTGTCTGTGTTAGTGAATTGTACTTACACATATTTCCCAGCTTTGCCTGCTGAGACACCCTAGAACAATGACACCCCAGTAGCAATGAGCATACCTAGTGCCCAGATCTTGCCTTCTAAACAGCATCTCCAAAAAAAAAGGAACCAGGGCTCCTCAGGGGCTAGAAAATTAGAAACTATTTGCAAAATGATGGGCCCGTGGAGAAAGGACCCAGGGGCCAACTCGAAGGAACCTGCACTGACCAAATCTGGTGCAATTTCAACAAATAAATAATGATAGCGATGAATTATAACCCGTAGAATAAAGTAAATCTTCATGAGTCCATCCTGAGGGCAACAAGTAAATGGAGGAAAAGAGGGAGCTCTTTCTTATAGGAGTGTTCCAATGAATAAATGCAGAAGGGGTGATGGAAATAGCCAAGTGTCAGAAAGCACACCCCACAATAATCATGGTGGGTCAGAATCATCGATGGTCACTAAAATTAGTGGGTGGAAGGATGATGAGAAACAGGATGTTTCCGGAGTCTGTAAGTACCCTCCCACAAGATAGCAGGGATTGCTAAAAGCACTACAGTAACTTTACCCCGGAGAAAGCTACACACACCCCCCCTCACCAAGGATGGGGGTTAATGACCCAGTGATGAAACAGACTGACCTCACTTACCCCAGAGAGGATGCCGCGAGAAGGGCACACCACTTCTGTTGTGTTCTTTTCAAAAAGGCATAACCTGAGCCGAAGCACAAGCAAACCACAGGCAAACCCAAATCGAGGGACACTCTGCAGGTGTCACGGAGGAGTCGTCTTCAAAAGTGTCAACGGCATGAGAGACAAAGACAGATGGAGGAGCAGTCCCTGGTTGGAGGCGCCCACGTGACCATGAAATGCGACCTGGCGTCCTGGACTGAGGCATTACTGGGACACTGGTGAAATTCATAATGAAGTGTTATATCAGCGTTTTATTTCCTGGTTCTTTGAATCGTATGAGACCGCATGATGTTAGGAGAGGCTGGATGAAGGGTAAGTGGGAAATGTCTGTGCTTTTGTCTCCTCTTCGGTTTTTCTGTGAGTCTAAAATTGTTGCAAAATAAAAGGTTAGAAGTTGGGAAAAGTATTATGTCTTAATTTTGGCAGTGTTTTTTTTTCTTTTCTATTGGTGCATAAAATGTGAGTGTGAATTATGATCAGTGATGCCTTAGATTTGATGAAATCTGCTATGCAGAATAAAAATCTCCCTTTTAAAAACTTTATTTATTTTTAGAGAGAGGGGAAGGAGAAAGAGAGGGAGAGAAACATCAATGTGTGGTTGCCTCTCATGCACCCCCAAATGGAGACCTGGCCCGCAACCCAGGCATGTGCCCTGAGTGGGAATCGAACCAGCGACCTTTCAGTTCCCCAGCTGACGCTCAACCCACTGAGCCACACCAGGCAGGGCACAACCTCTTTTCTATGCCCTTCCAAATCCATGTCCTTCCCTAGAGATAAGTATTGTTACAGTTACCCTGAATCATTTGAGGACCTTTTCTTTTAAATTTGCAAATATGGGTGCCTATATTTTTTTACAGAAATGGGCTTATTTATACTTACTCCTCTAGGACATGCCCTTTTCTCTTAACTGCGTATTTTAGAACGCCTTCCCTCTCTGTTTGCGGGGAGCTTCCCCCTTTTCTGATAGCTGCGTGGTGTGCTGGGAGGAGGTGTTCTGGAGCTCATTTATCCTCCCTCCCGATGCTCATCTGGGCTGTTTGCACGGCTCTGCTGCCCCAAACAGGGCGGCAGCGAGCGCCCTTCGTGCTGACGCTGAGCGCACACGTGGGCTTTTTCCTTTGGGATAACTGAATACCTAGAGACAGAATCGCAGAGTTGACGGACTTCTGCATTTTTATCAACTGCCAAGTTGCCCTCCAAGCAAAGTGGAGCCCACCACAGCCCAACCGTGAGAGTCAGCACCGTGCCCCACAACCTGGGACACCGAGTGGTCCCCATCCCTCGACCGTGTGCCGTCTCAGCAAAGAGCCCTTATTCATTCATCTCATCTCATTCAAACGAAGCTGGCAAGCATCAGCAGACAAGAGGCATGGCTGTTTCTGTTGTGCTTCTTATTCCTGCAGGGGTAGGACGGGGACAGGCAGGCGTTCCGGGTGGCAGGGACAGCAGGATCCAAGGCTTGTGCTTCCTGCAGGTAGGCTGTGCCTCCTGAGTCAGCTCGGGACTTCAGCTCTGAGTGTCAGAATCCAAACAGGGCTGCCTGGAGCACAGTGAGAATGTGCTGGAAGGACGAGTGTGTGTGTGTGTGTGTGTGTGTGTGTGTGTGTGTGTGTGTGTTAAAGACGGGGATTCATAGGCCTAAATCAAGAATAAAGCAGAACTGGTCTAGTTCAGGCTGGGCACAAATCAAGGGGCTGTGACTAGAGAGAGGAGGGAGCGGCTGGGACAGGAAAAATGCCGTGTCCCTGAACCCTCCTGCCATCTACGTGGGGAGACAGAACCCTTGTGGAGTGGGGTTTCCGACCGCGGACCCTGGGTTCCCTTCCCGACTCGGCCACAGGGGGCAGTCACTCCCTCCTTGAGCCATTTTTTTTCTCCTCCATGAATGGGGACACTGAGGGGAGGTCTAGTCCCTGACCCAGCCACTCCCCACCCTGCCCCAAGCTCAGGATGGGGACGCAGAGAGTGACAGGAAGGACCATCCACCTGTGGAACTCCGAACTGCCTACAGTCGATAGACCATATTCTATCAGCTTCAGTGTGATCAGGCATCTACCCACCTAACAAAGTGGTCGCCCCGGCAAACCTGGTACCCACCTGGCACCGTACAGAGTCGCTACAGTGTTATCGACCACATGCCCATGCCATACTTCACATCCTGGTGTCCATTCTGTAACCACCCACTTATATTTCTTAATCCCTTCACCTTTTCCACCCAGCCTCCCAAACCCCTAGCAGACAGGTCCCACCCTGGAAAACTCTTTCAGGACTTTTTTAACTGCCAGCCTCACTGAGCACCCAATTTGATTAAACACCTCGGCCGCACTAGGGTGTCCCCGCCCTCACCCAGCCACCAAAATGTTCTCTGTATCTGAGTCTGTTTCTGTTCTGCATAGTGATTGTTTTAAACCACAGCTTTCTTAGGAAGAAACTTCCCTGCTTCCCCCCTCCACCCCTGGGACTGTGGGCCTTGGCCTCTGTCCCGGAGCTCCACAGCACAGCCTGCTGGGCCCTGGGTTGTCCCTGTTTTCCGTGGGCCGAGACAGGCCCAGCTCTCTGGGTTCTGAGGTTTCTCTCCAGCCCTCTTCCCCTCCACCCCTCTGTCGCAGGCCATCTGTCCCTGCACTGCCCACTCTCAGCCCTTTTAATAGCACCGTCTTTAGGGACGATGGTCTCCTGGAACGTTTCAGAGCAGGCCTGGGTCAGGGCGGGGACACCCTAGTGCTGCCAGGGTGTTTAATCAAATTGGGTGCTCAGTGAGGCTGGCAGTTAAAAAAGTCCTGAAAGAGTTTTCCAGGGTGGGACCCGTCTGTTAGCTCCCCACCCAGGTGGGCGGATGAGCGTGCAGCAGTCAGAAAGGATGGAAGAGAAAGGGGTGGGGGCAAGGGGAGAGGATGCCTTACTAAAAATACAGCCCATCTGAACGGTGTTAGCTGGTTTCCCCGGAAACCGCGGGGAACCAAGCGCTCTGGCATGTGGCAGAGATGCGGGACCTGGGGGCTTGGGGGTGGGGGGGGACAGGGCTCTCCCAGGGAGCTCCACAGCTCTTGATTAGCCTTCCATGAGGCCTGGCTGACCAGCAGCACCCAGCCCAGCCTCAGCACATCTCAACTCCAAAGCAGACTCCGGTGGCGACCCCATGCATTGAGGCAGCATCTTTGTGTCGCTCCAGAGAGCTGATGCTTCGTGCTTCTGATGGGAGGGACAGTCTGGAGCTGTAGCCTGGTCTCATGATGGCCCTGCCACAGCAATGGGTTCCATCGGGGGCCACGTGCCCCTGGGTCCCAGGCAACCGCTGGGCCCACCCCCCAGTCACTGGGCCTTCCACAGGGAGAAACCAAAGCAGCAAGGATGGGTAGGGGTGGGATGTGGTGGGGGAGTGGGGTGCATCTTTGGACTGACCACTAGTGGGATTGGCAGAAGGGAAAGTCGGAGGGCATCGCACTTAAGAAAGGCTAAAAATAGAGTTGGGAAGGAAGAGAGTGGGAGGGAGGGAGGGAAGGAGGGAAGGGAGGGAGAGATGGGCCCATCAGGTCAGGCACTGGACTGGACTGGGAGTCCAAAGACCCCGTTTCCAGGCCTGGCCCCATCTGGACCTGCCCATGATCCTCCCTCGGCCTTGGTCTCCTCATCTCACAGCCCGTTGCGGTGAAATCAAATAGCACAAGAAAGCGCTTTGTGAGCTATGGCGTCCTGTGCGAGAGTAAGGGATTATTACTGATCTTCAGCCAGGCCGTCTTTTTTTTTAATGTTGTTTTTTCCTGATTTCAGATGACAGGCTGTAGTTTTCAGTCTTCCCCCGGAGATAATACCTGTCTGTACTTCTTACCACTTGGATACTGTGTATTTTATAATTGCCTTTTCCATTTAGTAGACACAGGCATTTCCCCATATCACTCGCTCTCTTTTATGAGTCACAGACCCATAGACCCAGTTTGTGTGTCTGACGCCCTGTCTGCGGGTACCTGGCGTCTTCCAGCTTTTCTCTGCAGTGTAAGTGGCACCGTGGTGCGCATGCTTACAGGTCGGTCGTTAGCTGTCCTCTCCGGATTCCTGAAGGAATTTCTTCCAGGGAGAGGATGGCTGAGCCCAGGAGTATGAATCTTGTCAATAGTTCCAGTTCATTCTGCAGAGCCGCCCTCCGGAAAGATGTATCAGTTCACACACCCACAGTGACCTAAGAAAAAGTGCCAGTGTTGGTGCATCTTTGCCAGCTCTGCCAAGTTTGCTAGTTCCTTTGGCCAAAACAAGGGGGTCTTGCTTTAATCTAAATCTCTTTGACTTCTGGTGAGCTTTAATGCTTTCTCATGTATCAATTCTGATCGAAGCCATCCTGAAATGCAGGTGAGGGATGGTGGTGCCAGGCTCGATGGGTTGTGGGGTCCTGGGATCCTCTGTGTCTGCCCTTCCCCACCACTGGCTCCTCCAAACACACACATGCAGGCATGTATGTATACACATATGTGCATGTATGGTCCTCTCCTGTACTGAGGTTCAGAGGCCCAGGGTCTCCCAGAAGCACCCACTAGGGCCTGGGACCTACCTCTTGCTGTCTGTGGGTTGAGTGGTTACCGTGTATCACCCCCCCTCCTGCGGGTGGTATGTCATGACAGGCTCCCCCAGCTTCAACATCGTTCTGCCTGCCATCCTGCCAGGGCCCCCGCGCCCCTCTCAGGGCCACCTTCACCCAGGCTTATCCAGCAAGGCCCTCTGGACACCCCTCAGCTCTGTTCCCCTCTGTCCTCCAGGACCCCACGGAGCACTTGGACCACAGCAGGCTGCCTGTTACTTCTGACTCTGACTGGCCTCCTTGTGCTGGCCCCTTTGCCTCTCCATAAATGCAGAAATGTACTTGAAATTGTTTTAGGGCTTATCCTGTATTGCTTTTCTTTTTCCTGTTTTTCTTTTCTGAAATATATTTTAACTTTTAAGGACAAATTATACGATGACAGCCCTGAGCCCAGCAGCAGAGCGTGTGGCACCTGGGCGCCCTGGTGAAGCGCTGGGACGGTCCCACACATGGGGACCCCAGGATGGCGCAGCTGGGGTGGTGCCCCTTCTCCTTCCTCAGCCCAGGCATAGGGCGTGTGCTGGGAGGGTCGGAGCAAGGCCCTGGCGTCCCGGCCACATCAGGCTGCAACCCTGGTCCTCGTCCCCTCCCCAGGGCTCCTTCTCCACGACATGACCATGGCTGGGCTGCAGGAGCTGCGATTCCCGGAGGAGAAGCCGCTGCTCCGGGGCCAGGACGTTGCTGAGCTGGTGAGTTGTCCCTTCGCGGTGCTGGGGTGGAGGGCACCCCCTCGTGGCCAAGAAGAAAACCGCGAGTCTTCCCTCCAGTCTTGCCCCACTGACCCTCTATGGGGCGAGCCTCACTCTAGGAATACTTAGGCCAGGGGTCCCCAACCCTTACGCCTCTGGCAGTACCGGTCCAAGGCCTGTTAGGAGCAGGGCCGCAAGGAAAGCTCTCCTGAGCTCCATATCCTAACCCTCCCCCCCACCCCTGTATGTGAAAAACAGGTCCCTAGTGCCAAAAAGGTTGGGGACTGCTGACTCAGGCCACTCTGAGAAGCCTTAGCCCTGCTTGAGAGCATTCCCAGCTGGGCTGAGTGGCCACATGACTACCACCCAGCCAACCTTGGTGGCTTTGGCTTTGAGGTTGGGAGGCTCTTCAGGAGAGTCACTCCCATTTCAATCAAGAGAAAACGGAGGCACTTGGCCAAGGTCACACAGCAATCAAGGACTGAGGCTGAACTCAACCCCCGGTTCTGGGAGGCCCTCGAGCCCCAGGAGGATGCCTGCTGGACACTTTGGTGTCCAGCAGAGACACTGTGCTTCCTCACCTGCCAGAGCCTTGCCTGGTCTGCAGCTTCTCCGTCTTTTCCTGGCAAGCTCTGAGGTTTGAGGGAACATATCACCAGCAGGGACAGTGGACAGAGGCACTTGAGGTTATTTTATCCCAGAGGGCCCTCATCGGGGCTCTAGGGTTGGATTCCAGAGTTATTCCTACCCCACACTTCCCTGAGGTGGGGACCGGCACCTTCCCCCACTGCAAGGCAGCAAGGGTCCACGCTCATTGATTCTGGGACCTCTGGCCTGGGGCTCCCTGCTGATTATATGGCCCCAGAGCCCACCCCACCTCCCAGTTTAGAAATGGGGAGCCAGGAACCCAGTCCCTGACCCCGTGGCTGCCCTCCCCCAGCCTCTCACCAGAAGGAGGTGAGCCCAAGAGCCACTGAGTGCCACATGTTGGGACAGAGTGGCTGGCCAGGGCCCGACGAGGCCGCATCCTGCCCCCTGAGAAGCGTACGGTCTAATCTCAAGGCAGAACCTGGAGTTACCTTACAAGTCCTGATCACCTGAAGGCGCCCCCAGGAACGTTCAGCGGACGGCTGGTGCGCTGCCCACTTTGCAGGCCTCTTGTCCTAACCCTAACCCTCCACCGTGTCTCGTCTGGAGGCTTGCGGGAGCCTCCTCACAGGCCCCGTACTCTGCACAACTCTGCAAATGCCTCGTGTCACTCTCCTGCTTACAGCTGGCCTGTGGCTGCCACCTCACTTAGAGTTACAGCCACAGCCCTTCCGGGGCCCAGGACGAGACCCTCACTGCCCTCCATGCTCTCCCCTGCCCGCTCCTTACCTGCCTCCTGGTCTCTCTGCTCTTCCTGGAACAAGTCAAGCAGGTTCCCAGCTGTTCCTTATTTCTGGGCTACACTAGCCCTCATTTGGACTTTTAGGGCCGGCCCTCAATTTATTCAGGCTCTGCTCAAATGCCTCCTCCTCAGGGAGGCCTCCTCTGAGCATGGGCTCTAATATTGACACCCCATGAGGCTCTGTGCCTGCATCTTCCGCCCCTCACCTCAGCAGGGCACCCCAAGAGATGCCCTCCTCCCCTTCTCAGATGGCCTGACCCAGCCCTTTGCTGCTCCTCTGAGAACATGGCCCCTGTGACCAGCAGCCTGGCTCTGCCTTCCCTCCCCAGGCCTGGACGAGGGTTTGCACCAAGATGCCCTCACCCTGCACGAGGGTCTGCATCTCAGTGACGGTGGGGGCCTTAGGTCCCCAGCTTAATTTCTCTCCTCTCTCTGTTCAGTGCAAGTCCCGTGCTGGGGACCTGGTCATGTTTGCTTTCTCCAAAGGCACATTAACGCCCTGCCCCCAACCCCCCAAAACATCCTGGGTGTTTCCAGCGTGGCCTTGGCTGATTTCAGTGACACCGGGTGCAGTCCTGCCTGGCTCTGAGCAGCCCCAGCTGTCCCTTCCCCAGACTCGAAGACAGTCCCCTTTTCCAGCTGCAGTGTGTGTCTGTCCCTTTCACGTTTTATTCTGCAACCTGCTGGGACAGCCCTTTGAGTCCAGTGAGGAGTGAATACTTCCAAACGTTTACCCGCTGCCCCTCAGCCTCCGTTCCTACACCACCCCCGGCCCCCAGTGCAGTTTCTCCTTGGCCTCTGGGGTCTCTGGGTTGTCTTGTATTCTTCCTGCTGTTTCTTGGTTTGTGGTCCTGTCCCCTAACCCTGCCAGCACCTTAAGAGCACATGGCACGCCCTGCCATTCTCAGCCTCATCCTCTGTGCTGATTTTGTTTTTAATTTCATTCTGAGATGACTGAACCCTTGGGGTCTCGAGGACAAAAATGTCCCACGTCTCTTTCCCTGGCCCCCTTGCGCATGGTCCTCCAGGGAGAGGGCCCACCAATAACCAGCCTTGTCCCCTGAAGCCTGGCTTTTGTCCCTGGGCATGAGACTCTCTGGTGCCATCAGATTATCTCCGTAACCCTCTCCCTTTCCCCGTCAGGGGCAGGTGGCTGGCTGGTGTTCATTCTTTTCCCTCCCACTGCCGTGACTTGAGGCCATCTGCCTTGTTGCATGTGTTGGTTTAGTAGAGGCTTGTGGCACATCTGTGGTATAGAGTCCTGTGCAGGAGTGTCCACTACCCAGGACAGAACCACAGCCAATACCACGCTTCTCCCTTAAAGTGATAAGAATGGTCTCTACACTTGATCTCAGCCAAAGGGCTGAGAAGCGATCGATGCTTCTCCTTTAATCCCCGTGGACCTTGAGGCTCTAGGCTGAGCAGCTCAGCCTCACAGAGCGCAGCGGAGAGGTTTCTGGCAATTCTGCTCTTCCTGGGCATGGGCTGACCGTCCCCCCTCCCCTGAGGTTTCCTTCCCCAGATAAGACCCAGAGAGGGCACAGTGTCTGAACCCACAGGATGGAGTCCCTATTGCTCCACTCCGCATGTCTGCTGCCTTGTGAATAGTGGGTTCTTCTGAGCCACGGTCCCCACGTTCTCGAGGTCAGACCTGTTCATCCAGATTTCTTTGCCAGGCTTTAGGCAGACACCAGAGCCAGATGTAGTCCCAGTGGGAGAAACAGGCACCAATCACAGACAGACTGGTCAGCATAAGTAAGCCCAGAAGCAGGGGGCCTGGCGTTTTGACAGTGTGCAGCGGATGGGTGTCTGCTGGGGCCTCAGCCTCCTGGTCCCTAAGGTGGGGTTGGAGGTCATGGCCCGTCTGCCCCCTCCCTGGCCTCTGCCCTGGTGCCCTGATAGACCTCAAGGATAGCAGGACAGAGTGGCCAACAGCAAGAACTGACAGTCAGAGATGCCGCCCCTTGGTGGCCCTGTGACTCAGCCTCTCTGAGCCTCTCCCCACTCTCCTGTCAATGGAAATCCTCACATTTTACATGAATTGGGAAAGTCAATGCAAGTAGCTGTTCCGAGGCTCATCTGTCAGACACCTCCTAGCCTGGTGCCTGGCACTTGGGAAGCTGTGGGTCACTTTTCTCAACATTAAGGTGAATGGGCCAAGCCCCTGTGGACGCCCTGGCCAGCCAGAGCCTAACGCACAACCCCTGTGTTTGCTCCCTCAGGAGAATGCCGACCCCTTCCTCTTGGCCGTGGACACGGACTGGAAGGTAGGTCTCAGCTCTCAGCCTCCCTGAGATGGGGAGATGGGGACCAAAAGCTGGCCAGCCCCTCACCCACCCAGCCTGGTCCCAGAGGAGGGTCACACCCTTCCATGTGCCTGGAGCAACAGGGGCTCGTCACCTCATCCCCTGGCAGCCTCCAGGGCCACCCTCACTGCTTACAGTGGCTCCACCTGCCCCCTGCTCAGCAGAGAGATGCCCCCTCCCTCCCTGAACAGGATGGGGGCAGGGAGGCCTGGGGGAGTGAGGATGGAGACCATAGGGACGGATGCTGTCATCTGAATCAGCATTTCCCTCCAGTGAAAGCCAGGCTGATGCTCCAAAATAGCTCCTGTTTCCATGGCAGCTGTTGCCGGGACAACCATGTCCTCTTTAGTTTGGTGCCAGATTCCTTGTGAAAACTGAAATTGTTCTTTGTTTTTGCTCCTCCTCACAACGATTTCCCTCACTTGGCCAGCCATCTCTTCCCTCTGAGTTTGTCGTGGCCGCTTATCTCTGGGTCTCGGAAAATGCCTGGCAGCAGACACGGTGGGGGCTTCAGCAGTTTCAGGGCGTGCTGACCACCACAGAACATTGGACAAACTCAGACGCTGCTGGGACCTTCCTCCTGGCCCGATGGCCTGGGCTCCGGCTTCATTCTGGGTCAATCTCTGGGCCCCAGGACAGCCTCAGCCTCATGGTCTGCAAGAAAGTGTGACGCAGGAGATGAGGCGACAGGCTGGCTCCTCCCCCAGACAGCCAGGCAGCTCTGCGGTGAGGACCCGGCCCTGGGTCACGGGCCCCTTCAAGGACGCAGGAGTCCAGCTACAAATACAAAAGGCTCCGGAGCCAGGAAGGACAGGATGGGGCCTCGGGGGGAGTGAACAAGCAGGTGCTGAGGGAGAGAGGGATGGGAGGGTTGTGGCCGCCAGATAGCTGAGGCCCAGCGAGAGATCAGCTCGGGCACGCCAAGGAGTCCTCTTTGTCTTCCCTGTTCCGAAAGGCTGCGGGCACGTGTGGACCTCCTCCCCAGGAGGGGGCTGGCAGCGTAAAGTCCCAGAACAGCCAGCCCCTGCCTCAGTTTCCTCATCTGTAAAGTGGGCGTTAGGGAGACAAAATGAGTGCTAAGGTGCAAGTAAGCTTCAAGTTTCCCAATCCTTCCTCATGGCTTTGTGAGCACGATGTGTTATCCTTATGGCTGCCTGTGCAGCAGGCCCTGCTGTTTGCCCCTTTACAGATGTGGAGGCTCAGAGAGGTTGGCTGATTTGCCCAAGGTCACACAGCAAAGACGTGGCAGAGCTATGGCTGGTGGTGGGTTCAGCTAGTGCCCTGTTTGGCCACAACGGCGCAGCCTCCAGGGAGGGGGCCAATAGTTCGGGAAGGCACACAGGTTGTCCCATTTCTTCCAGACATGGACAGGGCCCGGGCAGGCACGGGGTCAGGTCGAGAGTGATTTATGCAGCCTTTTCTCACTCTAAGAGCAACTCTGCGCGGAAGGCACAGTTCCTGCTCACAGCCGAGGAGCCCGGGGCACAGGAAGGTTAAGCCTTGTCCAAGGTCTCCCAGCCAGTGGGTGGGGAACTGGGCCTTAAACTCAGGTCGGTGGATTTGAAGCAGGTGTGCTGAGCAGAAGTGGGCCTGTGGCTTGGAGTGGGCAGTGTCTGAGGTTAGCTTCTCACCTGAGTCCAAGAGTGGGAAGGTCACTGAGAGGCCAGAGGTTGGACTGGGCATGAGGTTGGATGGGGACCATGAAGGGGCAGAGGTTTGGTGGCAGAAAGGATGGAAAGGTCACTTCGAGACGCATACGGGAGGGTCTCATGGGCTGCACCTTTGCAGCCTGCCTCTGTGGCTGCAGCCTCTTCTTGTGTCCAAGTGGCCGCAGGGAACAGGGAGGATGGCCGGGATGTGAGGGGCTGGGTGACACCCCGTTCCACACCCTGGCAAGCTCAGGGCCCAGCACTCCGCACTGGCCCTCCAGAGCGAGAGGTCAGCGATGGGGCAGGGAAAGTTCCTGGTGACCCCCGGCACAGGACACGGCCAGGAATAGCCTACGTGGCAGGTGTTGACCAGGTCACCAGGTACCCAGAGACGAGGAGGTGACTGCCCTCCCCCAGAGCAGCCAGCCAGTGTGTCGGGCTGTCGGCACAGGCTGGGGCCAGTGGCACGGTCCTTCACCAAAGAGACAGAATGGGGGCACGGGTGCCCAGCACCCCTCCCTTCCCTGTCACTCCTTCCTCTCTCTGCCCTTGGGCTCTCTCCTCTGCCCCCTCCCTGGCTTATTTCCTCCCCTCCTCTGCTCCCCCTTCTCCTGTTTTCTCCACCTGCGTGTCTCTGGCCAGCTCCCCACCTAAAGCCTTGTTTCTCTGGAGGACAGGACACGGATGGAGCCTGGGGTGGGGGGCTGGTGTGTCGTCTTGCTCTGGAGACCCATGCTGGCTGGGTCTATCTGAGCTGGGCATGTCCCTCCCCATCTCCTTGGTGACCTCTAGTCCTTGCAGCAGGGGCGGGGGGCGGGGAGGGGAAGGGCAGAGCCCATGCGTGCCACATGGTACTGCTGGTACCCCTGGCCCTGAAACCCCCTTTCAGCAGTGCGGACAGGCACGGGGTGTGCGTGTGGGCAGGTGGGGCTTCTCTCGGGGAGACTGGGTTGGTGGAGAAGGAGCAGCCTCCTAGAGCAGAGTCATGACCCAGGTTGCCCCACACAGCAGGGACATCCCCCCCTCCCCCTTGAGGTTGTGATCCCTGCCACATGATGTGACAGCTGGGCTTGGGGCCAGCTCAGGCCCCTCCCTGCCCCCCAGGCTATGGGTCAAGGGCTGCGTGGTCCAGGGCAAGCCCATGTGGACACCCTGCCCTGCATCGGTGTGGGTGTTTTGAGAGGCTCCTGTGTACCTGACACAGGGCCCACCTGTGCACGTGGCCCAGTGTCCCATCTCCCTGGGGACTTGGGTGCAGCTAGCTGCAGCTGTCAGTGTGTGTCTGTGTAAGGGGTCAGGATGCAGGGGCTGGGGGCAGTCAAGGATGAGGTGTCGCTGGAGGGCGGGGGGGTGAGGGGGTGGGTAACAGGAGCAGGGGCTGGGTGAGCAAGGACCTCAGAAGCCAATTGGAGCCAGGTTTGTCTCCCCGCAGCCAATCTGGAAGGCGGGGCTCGCAGCAAGCGAGTGGCTGCTCAGAAACCCCGCAGGGAGGAGGGACCGGCCTAGGGCGGGCAGGCCCCCACGTATAAATGGTCACGGGAGCGGTGCCCCATCACAGAGCCGCTGATTTCCAGGGGGAGCTGCCGGGCTTCTAGACTCCGGTGACTCAGGCCTTTGTTTGCCCTCCGTTGTTGAGGCGTGTCGCCGCCCTCGGCAAGATGCCCGAGTGCTGGGATGGGGTGAGTGAGGGCTGCGGGGGCCAGGAGGTTGTCGGGGAGGAAGGGGCATCCCTCTGCCTCTGTCTGCGGTCCCATCTGCCTTTGGTGCCTCACTTTGCAAGGCCAGCAGGTTTTAGTCTCCTGGTGACCCTGGCCCGCGTCAGCCATTGGGGGTGAGCTGCCCATGAGGGCCTGCGGGAGAGGCTGACATCTGCAGCGCAGGGACTGGCTGTGACTTAGCTCTAAGTCTGTGCGGACCGTGTGCCAGCGTGTATATATCCCACGGATGTCTGCCCCTCGCTTGGCACGTGCCCGGCGTGGGCGCTGCCCCGCTCCTGTGACCACCACAGCCGTGGCCAAGGCTGCGTTCCCTGCGCGCTTCTGGGTGTCGGTGCGCGCAGGTGTCCGCGCTCCCGACGCCACGGGTTGTGTGTGTGCGCGCGTGGCTGCACCGGAGTGCAAGTAGGACAGCGCCTCCCTTTCTTAGAAGGTGCGTGTAACCCCTCAGTGGTCCCCGGGGCACGGCGGGTAGGTCTGGGTCCGGGTGCTCACCGGGCCTTCAGGCAGGAGTCCCTGCAGGGGAGGGGACGTGGAGGGGTCGTAATGCCTTATGTTGTCGGTGGGGGAAGGCAACGACGGGCCCCAGGTGGGCTCCAGGGCGCCTCTTCCCGCCCCGGCAGCCGTGCTCAGGGCTACTGTTCTTCCTAGCAAGGGAGAGGCAGGGGCGCACCTAGTCCTCCATCCCCAAGCCGGGCTTGCCTTGCCGGGTCCGCAGACTACGGGTCCCTTGCGCCCAAGGCAACGACATCAGCGCCTCCCCGCTGTGCGGCCCTCGGTTCGCTGAATGATGCGGGGGCAACGGATGGAATCGCAGTAGCCCTCTTACCCCAGCACGCGCTGAAACCCAGCTTCGGGGGCCGCCGCCCTCAAGGTCAAGGGCGAGGGGGGACTGGCTGCCGCAGTGCCTCCGGCCTGGCGCCCACCTGGGGGTGGGGGACAGTGACGTCACCGGGAGCCAATGGGAGCATTCGGTCTTGGGGTTGGGGGCTCCAAGCCTACCGCTGCGGGCCTTGAGGCGCCCCCTGTGTGCAGCCCCGGAGAGACCGGGACATTCGGCCTCTTATCCTGCTGACCGGGGTCTGAGCTCCTGGGTGGGCAGGAGGGTTCAGCCAAGGTTACTGGGCCCCGCGGGAGGGGTGCGCGGGCCTTTGCCTGTCCCCGGGGAGCTGAGCCTTAGTGGAGCAGGCACTGCTGCTGAGTCCCCTTGCCCAGGGGATAGTGATGGGGCGGTCACCTCAGGGCTGGGAGGGGACAGACGCCCCCTTACTTACACCCACGTACTGCCTGGGTGTGAAAGATCACCGCCCTGCGCCTCACTTGTGCCTGGAAGAGCAAAAGGTGACCCGTTCCGCCGAGGAACTGTCCTTCCTGCCGCAGCAAGCGCACTGCAGCTCTTGTTAAAGGGGCATCCTCCTGTCCCCCAGCCCCGCCCTCTGTAGCAGTGTGCACTCTTCCTGCTCCCAGCCCCACCCTCTGGAGCCAAGGGGACGCAGCTGTGGAGAGGCTGCCTCCTGGGAAGCCTCCTGGGTGGAGCTTGATCTCGGCAGAAAAGACCACCTTCAGTGTGGTCCCATGAGGTCTGCATCTGGCAGGGCCTGCTCTGCTGTGCCCTCTCTGGGCTTGACCTTGGGTGAATCGTTTCCCTTTTCCCAGCCTGAGCTTCTCCTCTTCAGCTTGGGTCACTGTAAGGAATGAATGAGAAGACTCATGGAAAGTGTGTAGTCCCTGGTTGGGGAGCAGGAACCGTTCCTTGTTTGGTGGCCCTGAGGGGGGACAGGCCTGGGCCGTGGGAGGCTGTGGGGGACCTGGGCCCCCCAGAGGATGACAAGGTGTGCCTAGCAGGGCTCCACAGCAGAACTGTGGCTCCCAGGATGTAGCCTTTGGCCATGGGGTCAACACCACCTTGTCACTCCCCACTGGAGACACAGGCCCAGACAGTGGTCCTCTGAGCCCAGACCCACAAAGCTAGTCCCCAAGAAGCTGTCTCCTACCTCCTGAGCCTGTCCCTTTCCTGTCGGGGAAGGAACTTTGGTTCCAGGGCAGGTGTGGGTATGGGAGGCTGGACCAGGTCGGCATGGGGCTGGTCACCGGAGGCTGATGCTAAGCAACATCAGGAGCAGCAGCCCCGGAAGGGTTCCGAGTGGAGGAGGAACAGATGAGGGTGGGACTCAGGCTGGGGTGGCAGAGCTTCCTAGCGAGATGGGGAGACAGGCCTCAAGGGACCCTAGAGGGCCAGGGCAGCTCACCCCACTGGCTCATTTGCAAAAGGGACCAGAACTTTGTGACACGTATCAGTTCACATTGTCCCTGGGCCAAACACCCTTGGGGAGGGGCGCTCCATCTGTTACCTCCCTCTGCTGGCCACTTGGAGTGGTGAGGATGGGATATCCCAGCTCCGCAGGGCTTGGCGGCTGCCCACCAGCCTCTTTCCCCAGAACAGCCAGGAGTGAGGGATGCCCAGAGCATCCAGCATGGTCTCTCCCCTCCAGGAACACGACATTGAGACGCCGTATGGCCTTCTACACGTGGTGATCCGGGGCTCGCCCAAGGGGAACCGCCCAGCCATCCTCACCTACCATGACGTGGGCCTCAACCGTAAGTGTGCCTCCACCGCACCCGGCCTTCCCCTGCCTCGAACCTGCCGGAGCAAGGGGGCCTCCCCTCCCCCGCCCAGGGCCCCCCTGACCACACTCAGCTGTGTCCTTGGTTTCCCCACGGTACTGTGAGGCTGACCGCCTCTACCTCAGCCTCCCTCCTGGAGCCAGGATCTCCCCCGCCCTCTGCTCAGCTATGGGTGTGTCTTTGCAGACAAGCTGTGCTTCAACACTTTCTTCAACTTTGAGGACATGCAGGAGATCACCAAGCACTTCGTGGTGTGCCACGTGGATGCCCCCGGTCAGCAGGTGGGGGCGTCCCAGTTTCCTCAGGGGTAGGTACCCCAGAGCCCCCTCCAACTTTCCCCAGCTCTGCACCTGAGGCTGCTCCTGGACCTGACCCCCTGCCCCTCCCGCAGGTACCAGTACCCCTCCATGGAGCAGCTGGCCGCCATGCTCCCCAGCGTGGTGCAGCACTTCGGGTGAGTCCCCGCCTACCCCTGCCCCCGGGCTGGAGGACCAGGGCTGCCCAACACCGCCACAAAGACCCCCGGCTCTGGCTGAGGTCTGAGGGCCATGGGTGAGGCCTGTTCAGATGACATGTATGGGGAAGGGCAGCCCTGGCCCCAGAGTGACAGCCATGCTCTCCTGCAGGTTCAAGTATGTGATTGGCATCGGGGTGGGAGCCGGAGCCTATGTGCTGGCCAAGTTCGCAGTGAGTTTCCCCCGCACCGCGCCAGCCCCCCTTTCCTGGGGCAACTCTTCAGCCAGGGGAACCTTCCTGCTCTTTCTTCCTTGGCCTTCTCTTCTCCCTACTTCCTCTTCACTTAGAAAAGCCTTTATTCCTTTTTTTTTTTTGTCTCTAAGGAAGTGAACTTCTTTTAAAAAAGTTTACTTTTCCATACATTTTCTCAAAAGAGGATTAACTATAACTTGCTTAACTATTACCTGAAGCCACAATCTCTGTTAGCAACAAACTGTGCGACTGATTGCTCTGTCCACAAAACAAGGGTTCTCCTAATCACTTATTCACTAATTAGGGCAGTCTTTAAACATGTGGTGTTTAAACCAAAAACCACATTGTGTTCGGTTTGCACGGTTTAATGAGAGTCCCATTTCCCAAAACATCATGTCGGGTAGGAGCCACATGCTGTTCGTTCCCAAAAAGGAAAACTTAATTTTCAGGATTCAAATGATTTCTTTCTTCAAAAGGAACAACCAGGAATTTTCAACTCTAGTTTCAATTTCAATGCGTAACCATCTTGTTAACTGTAGACCGTTTCCTGGCACCTCAGCCTCCGTGTGACGGGAGCACTGCATGCATCCTGCCCCCGAACACGGGCAAATGGCTGAACAGTAAACGCTGTCCCTTTTACCATGTGTCCCCAAACCGGCTTTGGGTCTTACATTATCAACGTCCCCTAGGACTTCCTTGTCTACAAAAAGCAAAGAAACAAAATGTCCTTTCTTTTTTTAAAGATTTTATTTGTTTATTTTTAGAGAGGGAAAGGGAGGTTAGAAACAGAGGGAGAGAAACATGGATGTGTGGTTGCCTCTCAAGCGCCCCCTACTGGGGACCTGGCCCACAACCCAGGCACATGTCCTGACTGGGAATCCAACCCGTGACCCTTTGGTTCTCTGGCCGTCACTTAATCCACTGAGCCACACCAGCCGGGGCCAAAATGTTCTCTTGAAGATGTTGAATCCTCAGTTCCACAAAAGCATCATCTGCAAAGACACAGGGAAAGGGTGGAAAACAGTGATAGAGGCACAGATTCAAGATAAATCAAAGAATTTTGGAAGGTTCCGGTTGGGCAGCATGAGCGGGGGCAGCTGGAAGTGGAGCCCACCCAGGTTCCCAGCTGTGGGCAGTTTGGGGCTCCCTGCAGCCTGTCCTGCCACCCCCCACCAAGCCCTGTCTTCCCATCACGGCAGCTTATCTTCCCTGACCTGGTGGAGGGGCTGGTGCTGATGAACATCGACCCCAATGGCAAAGGCTGGATCGACTGGGCCGCCACCAAGGTGAGCATGGTCCTCGGGGGCACAGGCACGGGCGCGGGCGGGGAGAGGTGGCTCTCACACTGACCCCCCCACCTTGGCCTGTAGCTCTCTGGCCTGACCAGCACGTTGCCCGACACGGTGCTGTCTCACCTCTTCAGCCAGGTAAGGGTGAGGGACCGTGCTCACAGGCTGGCCGGGCTGGTGGTTCTGGGGAGCTTCAGCAGCTGCTGAAGGGCCTGGCTTCTGCCCCCTCCCAGCGGGGCAGGAAGAGGAGGGCAGGGAGTTATGTGGCATCTGATCTGTGGTACTCTGTCCTCTGGGACCATGGTGCCGGAGCATCTGAAAGGCAGGTCGGGGAGGCCTCCTCCCACTGCTCTGCGGAGCCTCCCCACCCCTCCATGGGTCCTGCCTCCCACATTTGGGGGGGCTCCACCCCCCTCTCTGCCAGGAGTGGTCAAAGGCTACTCTGGCCATGACATGTGCCCTGCCCCCTCTGAGCCCATGTCCCTCCCCGTGTGCTCTGTCCCATCCATCCTGGCCAGGAGGAACTGATGAACAACTCGGAGCTGGTGCAGAGCTACCGGCAGCAGATCGGGAACGTGGTGAACCAGGCCAACCTGCAGCTGTTCTGGAACATGTACAACAGGTGTGGGCCCAGGGCAGGGCTCCTTCTCACGGGGACCCCTCGCTATAACCGCCCCTGAGAGGGGCAGGCAGACACGCGACACTGTCCCCAGGTTGTAGATGAGAAGATAGCACATCTCTGAGAGGAGGCCTCTCTTGCCCAGGGTCACACCCCACGAAGGAGCAGGGCTTCAGACTCTGGCCCTGGGGCTTGTCCATTCCTTCTCCTCCCAGGGGCATCGCCGGTGGGAGCAGAGGGGGTGTGGGCACATCCCCGAGCCCCACAATCCTGAACTTGACTTGTGTCCACGGGAGGAGGTTGGATAAAGCTGATGGTTTTCAAGCTGTGGTCCTTAGCGCCCCTTTGGGGTGTTGCCCTGCAGGGAAGTGGCCAGGCCCCCTCCTCGCCCACCTCCCCTTCTCTTGCTCCTACAAATACTCCCCAAGTGCCAGTTGTGTGCAGGGCGCTGGAGAATCAGTGGAGAAGGAGTGGCCTGAATCCCACTGCCCAGGTGGTGCCCATCCAAGCAGCACTGGAAGGGGGGGAGGGGAGAGCCAAATCTGAGGGCCCACGTGGCACGAGTTTGGGGGTCTGGGAAGAAGTCATGCATGCAGGGAATCCTGAAGACCCCTGCCAATGCAGAGCAGGTTCTCATCTCCCTGTTACCAGCCTGGGCCTCTGGGGATGTTGGGCCCTAATTGCCAAGTCGGGGGAGGGAACAGGGGAGGCCTAAATATAGCAGCCTCCGGCCTGGGACACCCCCCATCCAGTCCTGGAGTGACCGCCTCCGCCTCTCCCTGCAGCCGCAGAGACCTGGACATCAACCGGCCTGGAACGGTCCCTAACGCCAAGACTCTGCGGTGAGTGTCTCCTCGCTCTGTAGCCTCTCCCCGCCTCCCCGGGCCACCCACACGTGCAGGCCAGACAGCCCTTCCCTCTGTGCCCGCAGCTGCCCCGTGATGCTGGTGGTCGGGGACAACGCACCTGCAGAGGATGGGGTGGTGAGTGAGGTGTTGTGCTCTGGCCGGGGGTGGGGACGGGAGTGAGGGGGTCATGGGCCTCTGGCCAGCAGCGAACTCTTGACCCAGCTCCTCCAGGAGACCTCAGGGACAGGCCTGATGGTTGGCTCCTCATCCCACTGCCCCAGCACCGTGCCTGGTGTCACTGCCTGCCACAACCCTGCTCCTGCAGGTGAGGGAGGCCTGGGGACCTCTTCCTGCCACCTGCATCAGGCCCAGAGACTAAGATCTGTCTTTTCTCTAATACCTGACCCATTCATTATGAAATAGGTACCGGTAATTCCTGAGCACAACAGCGGTCCCCTTAGACCACTATGTTTGGGAATCGTGTGTCCCCACACCTAGGAACTCTGGGAGCAGACATCCTAGGGGTTCATGTCCCCCTTAGCACAGAGGGTCGGGCTCCAGGAGTGCCCTGCTCAGCCCTCCGTGAGCAGGGAGCTGGCCCAGTCTCCCTGGCTCTGAGTTGGCCCACCGCCTCAACCCAGGCACAGGCCTCAAGGCTGGCTCCTGTGGTCCCAGGTGCTTTCCCAGGTAGTCCTACCAAAATGGCCCCCACTCCCTGTGGGGACGCTGCCAAGCCTCCCAGCAGTTGTGAGTAGAGTTCAAGGTCGTAGAGCCCCTGGGAAGACAGCGTGGGGAGGTGCAGCCTCAGCCAGGGCCTAGGAGCTGGCCTGGGTCTGCCCCCACACTCCCTGAGCCCCCACCTCTGGGGACACAACTTGTCTTGGCAATGGGGGCAGGAGCTCCCCTCCCCCCTCAGGGGCCGGGCGCCTCCCTCTGCTGAAACTGGCTGCTTGTCCTCAGGTTGAGTGCAACTCCAAACTGGACCCAACTACCACGACCTTCCTGAAGGTGAGACCCTCCTCCCCGGCCCTGGGCCAGCTCCCTGAACCATGAGCCCTGGGCCCAGGAGGGGCCTACCTGGGGTCTTGGCGGGGGTTGTATGTCTGGTCAGCAGGCCTGTCCAGGTGTGAGGGCCCGGCAGGGTGTGGGGCAGCCCCTGCTCTGCTCACCCCCCTCTCTCCCCTGCAGATGGCAGATTCCGGGGGGCTCCCCCAGGTCACACAGGTAAGAGACTCTTAGCCCTTCCTCCCTTACCTAGCCTGGGCTGGGGGAAGCCTCCCTCCTGCCCCCAGTCTTAGACCACCAGTCAAAGCCTGTGTCTCTCCCTCCTTCCACAGCCTGGGAAGCTGACTGAAGCCTTCAAGTACTTCCTGCAAGGCATGGGCTATAGTAAGTACACTGCCACTCTGGCCCACCCCAGCACCCAGTGACAGGCAGCACAGGGGCGGGGAGCTGGCACCTGTCAGGTGTTGCTCAGCAGCCTGTGGGAGGGTGGGCTGTGTGGTGCTGGGGACCTGGATGCTGGGTCACTCTCACCACATGCTCCCCTGCGGCCAGGGACACACAAAGACCTGCCAGACTGTCTCCACCTACATTGCAAGTCGGCCGTCCCAGGCCGTGCCCGGCTCTCCAGGGCCCTGGGGAGGCTCTGGGGCACCATGACACAGCTGGGCCTATTCGGATGGGGGGGCTCTTCTCCCAGCCCAGGCTGGGTCCTGTGGGAGAAGCCTGCCTGAAGGTGTCATATATGCCACCCCCCGCCTGCTGGGCCTCCAGCAGCTGAGAAAGGCTTTTGTCACAGGTGCATTGGAAGAGTGGACGTTGGAGTCTGGGGACCGGCGAGGCATGTGGGGCTATCTGGGCATTAGGAGAGCTCAAGGTGGCTGGATTTGGGGGTGGCGTTCTGAGATCCTGGGGGTGTAAGGGCTCCGGGCAGCCCTGGTCCCCACCCCACCTCTGCCGTCTCCAGACTTCCCCCTGTGCTCAGATTCAGGCTGTGCTTGTGTGTGTTCCCAACACACACACACACACACACACACACACACACACACACTCCCTCCCTCCCTCCCTCCCTCCCTTCCTTCCCACACCCTTCTTCCTGGCTTTTTGTTCCCCTCAGACGGCAGCCTCTGGAGCCCTGGCCTGGGTTCGAGGACAGGTCTATGGGGGAGCGCAGGCAGGCACACCCAGGAATAGCTCTCCCTCCAGCCCCCAGGGGCCTGCTGCCTCTTTGTGCAGAAGTAGGGCAAGGAGGCCAAGGCTGGCTGCTGGGGCTCCCAGGGCCAGGTTGAGATCAGTCTGCTGTGTGGTATGTTCCGTGGCTGCTGCGTGGTGGGTGGGCAGGAGCCCGGCCCTGCCCCCAGCCCCTGGTGCCTGTCCTTTGGTCTTATCGCTAGTCCACCATGCTCCTCACTGTGTTGTCTCCCCACCCCCACCTCTCCCCGGCTCTGTCTTCTCTCTTAGTTGCGTACTTGAAGGACCGAAGGCTGAGTGGAGGAGCAGGTAGCCCCGCAGCCCCTCCCCTGATGCATGGACCCTGCCCCAAGTCTCCCCCTGCTCCTTCCTCTGTGCTGTGCTGAGTCAGACCACACCTCACTGTGGTCTGGAACCTTCTGGTGTCCTGCTTACCTCCAGAGCCCAAAGAGTCCTGCTCGTCTGCAGCTCCTGGGCCACGTGGGCTTTATCCTTTTTCAGGGCTGTTGATTGGCTGGGCTTTAGAGCAGTCTTGCTTCTAGGTTGCCCTAGGCTGTGTGGCCTCCAGAGCTCTGGCAGGTGGAACCAGACTCTCCCAGTCTGGCTCGTCCCCCGGGGAAGAGGCACCCTGCTGTGCGTGAGCTGGACAGGTGGCCTGAGCTGGACAGGTGGCCGGTTGAGTTCAGGAGGGCTGAGTCTTGCTTGTGAAACTCCAGATGCGGGCAGAAATGGGATTTGGGGCAGTACGAGGCTGCCGCAGCTTGTCCTCCACAGAAGCCACCCCACTCCCCCAGCCCCCTGCCCCTTGTCCTCTCAAGACAGGCATTGCTGAAATCGGGACCCACCCTCACACCAGCTCTGGGAGACCCAGTCAACTCCCACTCACCCCGCCCTGGCTGTAGCTCTGGCCAGCTGTGGTGAGAGGGTCCTGCTGGTGCCTGCAGGCCCTGGGCCCTGGCCCTCGGCCCCCTCACTGTCGCTGAGTTGCATGCCTTGGGCTTGACAGAGCAGATACCACAGCCTGGCCTGGGCTGGGCCCCTGGTGCAGCTGGAAGAACGAGTCTTGCTGGCTGCTTTGCTTGTGTGAACCCTCCTGCTTGCCAGTGCCCAGCCCTGCCTGCTGGCCCTCACGCCAGGCCCCTCCTCTGTCCACAGTGCCCTCAGCCAGCATGACCCGTCTTGCCCGCTCTCGGACTGCGTCCCTCACCAGCGCCAGCTCGGTGGATGGCAGCCGCCCGCAGGCCTGCACCCACTCGGAGAGCAGCGAGGGGCTGGGCCAGGTCAACCACACTATGGAGGTGTCCTGCTGAAGCCCTTGGTCCCCCGAAGATGCCCACATGCCCCCCACCCTCATTGAAGTCCCACTGCCATCCCCGCACCGGCTCCTTTTCTCTTTTGTTTATTTCCATGAGGGCGAAGGGGAGGAATTGGGGCTACATCTCTTAGATGCTACCGCAGAGCAGTCTCCAGAGGGTCTCCACCCCTGCCTCACTCACCTTGTTGACTTGGCTAACCCGGACCCCTCTCTTCCAACTCCCCACTCCCTGGGCAGGAAGGGGATCCACCAAGGAAAGACTGAGTCCTTCCCTGGCCAGGAGCCAGGATAATAATATCCTGGATTAAAGAAAGAGTGTGAGATGACCCCCTTGGGCAGGCAGGTGTGAAGGTGGGGTGGGGTTGTAAGGTGATGGGTGCTGAGACGCAGGAGCGGGGTGCAGCTCAGGCACTGGCCAGAGAACCAGGACACGGCAGCAGGGAGCGCTATCCTGGGAGCAACCCTGGAGCTCTGCAGGGCCCCCCACCGACCCAGCCCCTCCACCAAGCACATCTGTTTCTGTCTTGTAGCACAGGTGACAATCATCTGAAGAGTAGCCACAAGGGGGCGCTCCTACCAGGCCGCTGTTTTGCTGGTGCTCGGGGTGCACCAGGCAGACAGGGGCTGAAGGAGGTTTCTCTGTCCAAGGAAAACAAAACAGAGGAGCCTGAGGGCCAGAACCCCACAGCCTGTCTCTTCCAGGTCATGCACTCTGCCACCTCCTGGCCCTGTCCCATTTCTGAGCCAAGGCCCTGAAGCAGAAAGTCTCCTGCTCTTCCATCTCCGTAGGAACCTGACTTGGGGGCTGAGGTTAAGCCTGGGATGACCAGTGAGGAGGATTGGGTGTCCCCCTGAGAACTTCATGCAGTCTGCCTTTGGGAGCCAGCGTGTGGCCATAGGCAGCAGTAGCCGAAAGTCCCAGCAGATCCCTTTTTGCCTCCAGGTTCCATGGAGGACAGGATGGCCATGGCCGCCAGAAACATGCGGTCCCTAGTAGTAAGTCCTGGTAGAGTTGTGCCAGCCTTTCCCCTCGGCATCCCTAAGGAAGGAGAGTTTGTTTGGAGCTGGCCCAGGGTAGCGAGACTTCCGCAGGCCTGTCACCATCTCGGCCTGTTGGAGTGGCTTGGTCTGGGGCTCGCTGGGCCCCAGGGTGGGAGGTGAGGGTTCCTGAGGGCAACAAGGGCCAGGCGGACACGCGCCACCCCCCTCCTGCCCCCTGACACCCAGGACGGTGCCCTGTGTTTCCCATCCACCACCTTACCAGGTAGACTCTCCTGGCCCAGAAACCAGAAGCCATTGGTCTCAGAGCCTCAATCAATGGCCATAAACCCCAAAACAAGTCAAAAGAGAGGGGAGGAAGCTATGAAAAATGGGGGGCTGGGGTGTGTGTATGTGGGGGGGGGTACCCTGAGGCTGGGAGGACACCCACATCCACGTTCCCTCTGCACATACACCAGCCCCCCTTCTATAACCTTAAGCCATTGCTAGACTGCTCTAGAGCCTGGTGGGGTGTTGGTCTGTCCCCAGTTCTGTTCACTCACGTGCTTCCTTTGAATATCGAATGTGACCGTTTGCGAAGCTGGTAGACTTAATCCCTCTTACTGTAGACAGTGCTGCAAGTTGGATTTTCTGTTTTTTTTTGCTGTGTTCTTTCAGATGAGATATCTATAAATATCTATACATTATATATATATATGTATATCAGGTTCCTCCTGTGTGTGGTTTTTCCATTGGAGGTTGTTTCTTTGGTCAAAGTGAACTTTTAATGGAGTCTATTATTTTCCTCTCTGTACAGTGGAGAGCCTAATTTTGTGTATTCTAGTGGCCGATGTCATGAGACTCAGAAATGACAAACCGTAAGACAAATAAAAAACCCTTGTCAACGTAGAAGGCGTTCGCTGTGCTGAAAAACGAATAAAGGCACTGAGAAGAATTTCAGTCAAGTGATGTCATGCCCACTGGGCGGCTTTCGAAGAGAGAGTGTCCAGGCTGGCGGGGCTGGCGCTTCCTGGGTATGGGTGTAGAGGGAGGACAGGCGTGTCCATCCACCGCCATGTTTCCACTTCCGGCCCCATACACGATGCTACCCATCCTTACATTAATTCTACAGGGTAGGTGCTCACTGTCTCGGTGTCACAGCTGAGGAAGCTTAGCCTCGGGGTGAGGGATTTGCCCCAAGAAAGCCAAGTGGGGAGCTGCCCTTGGCGTTGTTTGACTTCGAAACATAAGCCTGTGACCTGTATGTTCGCGGCCTCCTTAATTTTTCTTTTTAATCCTCACCCGAGGATATGTCCGTTGATTTGAGAGACAGAGGAAAACATTGATTGGTTGCTTCTACAGGCACCCCCGACTGGGGATCACATCTGCAACCTAGGTTTGTGCCCTGACCGAGGACCTAACCAGCAGATCCTTCTGGCGTAGGGGAGGATGCTCCAACCGACCCAGCCACCTGCCTCACTGCCTCATTTTCTTCAACTTAACAGCAGCTGCTGCCTGCCCCACGTTTAACCACTTCTGTTTCACTCAGCCATTTACCCAGTTGGGTTCCTGCTGTGTCAGCTAACAAAGCCCACTATGTGCTGTGCATTAACTGAAAACAGGGGTATGCTAGTGAGTGTGACAGGTGTCACAGAATGCCAGCATATGAAATTCTAAAATACGTATGGGCTTGATTGCCCACCGCCAAGACTCCCAATGCCAGAGTTTGGTAAAAAGGAAAGGAATCGTTTATTTAAAAGTTACACAGATCTTGCCATGTATTTTGCCATGTATAATGCGAACCCACGTTTTGGGCCCAAACTTGAAGGGGAAAAAAATCTTTTCATTTTTTAATTCAATTTTTTTTTATATTTAGATACTTGTTTTTTTGTATTATAAAGGAATTTTTGCACTTATTTTTGAACATTATGGTACAAGAAATTGTAACAATGGCAAAACACAAGAACAGATACAAGGTACAAGAAGTTTTATGTACTGGTTACAAATTAGTACTACCCATGTATAATGCGTATTCTTATTTTTCCCTCAAAAATTTGGGCAAAAAGTGCACATTATACACCGCAAAATATGGTAGAATAGCGAGATTCTGCCATTAAGTCCCAGTCCCTTTCAAATACACACTCACACACACACACACACACTCTTCTGCCTCCCTTTTGTCAAATCAGGCCAGTTTTCAGAATATGCCAGTCAGCTCAGCATCCCCCTGGTCTCAGTTCAGAGATCAATTTTTTTAAAAGAAGAAGGCAGGCGGGCGTCCACCTGCGAGTGCTCCCAGCCGCAGTCGCACTAACCCGAGGTCTCAGCTGTCAAGACCAAAGGGAAGGGTTGGGTCGGGCTCAGAACCAGGCTCGAAGTGACACGGGGACATACCTTCTGGCATCCGACCGCACGTTTTCTAAGCCCAAGTGAGGACACCTAGACTCGCAGAAGAATCGGACCAGGTACAAATCCCTACTCGTCTTCTGCGTGGGCTTTCACACGAGCCTCACGTGGTCTGCGTGGCGGCTGAGGCTATAGGCCCCGCCCCCGAGTCCAGCCTCCGGGTGGAGCCAGGGACACCGGAAGCGTCACGCGGCCCTACGTGCGAGGCTGCGCGCCCTCGGACCATGGCGGCTCAGGCGAAACGCCGGCGGGTGAGTCGCGCGCACCGGAGGGAGGCCCACCGCTCCGCCCAGCGCCTCGCGCTGCTCTGCCCGGAGTCCGTCCCGCGCGGGGGTCTCCTGCACTTCCTCGTTCCCGCAGGTCTTCCGCGGCTCTCGGTCCCATCCCCCACCCAGAGCCCTTCCTCCATGCGCGCCGTGTCTCCCCCTCTCCCAGCATGCGCTCCGGGGTGGGGCCTCGCCAGTGAGCTCGGTTGTCTTAGGTGACCGGGCCGGTGGGCAGCGGCGATGACAACGATCTGGACCTGAACCCGGACCCAGACCCGGTGGCCAGCTTCCTGAGCTGGTGCCGGCGCGTGGGGCTGAACCTGAGTCCTAAGGTGAGGGAGGGTTGGGGCGAGAGACGGGGCTGGCGCGGGCCAGCTCTGATCCTCTGCTCCCCGGCCCCTACTTAGGTGGCGGTGAGTCGGCAGGGCACGGTGGCCGGCTACGGCATGGTGGCCAGGGAAAGCGTACAGCCCGGGGAGCTGCTGTTCGCGGTGCCGCGGGCCGCGCTCCTGTCGCAGTACACCTGCTCGATCAGCGGCCTGCTGGAGCGAGGTGGGCTCGCTGGCGGGGGTGGGCCACCTGGGCGGGCTCGCTGGCCACGCCGGGGCTCTCATTGCTGTCTCTCTCAGAGCGAGGCGCACTTCAGAGCCAGTCGGGCTGGGTGCCACTGTTGCTGGCGCTGCTCCACGAGCTGCAGGCCCCGGCCTCACCCTGGAGACCCTACTTCGGGCTCTGGCCCGAGCTGGGCCGTTTGGAGCACCCCATGTTCTGGTGAGAGCCGTGGGAGTGGCTGGGGAGCGCCGGTGCTCTGCGGCCAGGCTGGGACCGCCCTGGCCCGGGGACAGGGCTACCTCCCGGGCAGTGGCCCCGAGGGTGTGTGAAGGGAACCTTGGTGGGGTGTCCCTTCAGGCCCGAGGAGGAGCGCCGGCGGTTGCTGCAAGGCACAGGGGTACCTGAGGCCGTGGAGAGGGATTTGGCCAGCATCCGCAGCGAGTACTACTCCGTGGTTCTGCCCTTCATGGAAGCCCACCCTGACCTGTTCAGGCCCAGGGTTCGCTCCCTGGAACTCTACCACCAGCTTGTGGCCCTCGTGATGGCCTACAGGTCAGTGAGCAGGGCTTCAGAAACTCGCTTCTCCTTAGGGCTCTAGTGAGGGACACGAGGGGAAGGGGCAGTGAACGCCACCCCCAGCCTCTCACCCTGCAAGGTGGGCTGTAGCCAGGTTCTTTCTGGCAGCTTTCAGGAACCGCTGGAGGAAGAGGATGATGAAAAGGAGCCAAACCCCCCTTTGATGGTGCCTGCTGCGGACATACTAAACCACGTAGCCAATCACAACGCCAATCTGGAATACTCCTCGGTTAGCGGACCCCTCCCACTTCTTGTTCTGTGCATTCGTGGCTGGGCATGATTCAGACAAGTGCCTGTCCCTTATGCACCTGGTTATTGGGCTAAATGGGCTCCGATGTCCTTGTCCTTAAAAGGTAAACTAGCGCCTCCTGTATGTATTCATTGGTATATTCCAGTGAAGTTAGCTCCTCCTATAGGCACTCATTTGCACATGCCAGTGAAGTAGTTTGAGCACAAAACATCTAGCTTTCAAAGTTGTGGTTAATCCCCTGATGAACTTGACTCCCATCATTTACTTGGTGCTGGTGGTTGGCTGCTCTGCACAATGCCAGGGGTCCGCTGTGGAGAGCGGGTCTGCAGCTATGGCACTGGGGCTGGTTATATTCGTTCTGTTCCTATGTGGACAGTTACTGTTGGTACAGTACAGCATCAGTCCCGTCACTGAGCTAAACTTGCCGGGGGCGGGGTCTTCCTAAGAGGGGAGGGACCACATGGGCTGGTCTGGGAAGGGCCTGGTCCCAGCTTCTCCCTTCCACTCCAGAACTGTCTTCGGATGGTGGCTACTCAGCCCATTTCTAAAGGCCATGAAATTTTCAACACTTACGGGAAAATGGCTAATTGGCAGCTGATTCATATGTACGGTTTTGTGGAGCCCTACCCTGACAACACAGATGACACAGCTGACATTCAGATGGTGACAGTTCGTGAGGCAGCTTTACAGGGTGAGTGATTAACTGCATCCTGGATGCTTGGATGTGCATCTGCCCCCACCCCAGGTGCTCTGCTAAACAGTTTATTTTTGCAGAGCAGGTGGTGACTGAGGCGAGCTCTCTGGCACACAGCCTTCACACTGTTACTCTCCTGTCTGCAGGAACAAAAGGTGAAGCGGAAAGGCTCCTGCTGCAGGAACGCTGGGATTACTTATGCAAACTGGAGATGGTAGGGGAGGAGGGAGCCTTTGTGATCGGCTGGGAAGAGGTGCTGACTGAAGAGGAACTGACCACCACACTCAAGGTAAAGGGCTGAAAGCAGGCCTGCGTATTTGGTTGGCCAAAGTCTGTTTTTCCCCTATGATGGCTCTAATAGTGCTTAGTTGTGTTTAACTTCACTGAAACAATTTCATTACATTGTATTGTGACAGCTGTTACATCAGCATGTATTTTTAAGAAATTGAATTTTTGTGCAGCCATTTTAACACATTGCGTACCGCTCACGAGTTTTCTCGTTTTTCACGCGCCATCTGTTATGGACCTTAGATGACAATACACTGTCTTGTCCACATCGAATGCAGCTATCTTGGTGGAAACGTGCAGGTCAATCTATGAAAAACTATATAATTGCACGAACCCATAAAGCATTGCAGTTAATTGTATTTTGGTCATTTGAATAGTCTTCCTCTTCAAGTTCTGGCACTTTTAGAAATGCCCCCTCTCAGAAAAAGGAAGGAAACCAACGAAACTGATACACTTCCGGAAGTATTTAATGATAATTTATCAGATATTCCTAGTGAGATTGAAGATGTGGATGACTGTTTTGACGATTCCGGAGACGATCTGTAGTTATGATGATTTAAATAACGTGCAGTTTGCCCAAAAACGTGCGGTCCCTGGCGTATATCTTAAGAGATTTTCTATGCAGTACACAATGTGTTAATATTGAAGATGGAACATAAACAACATTTTCAGCATATTATGCTCTATTATTTCAAGAAGATAAAAACGCAACTGAAAACGCAAAGATTTGTGCCGTGTGTGGAGAAGGTGCTGTGACTGATTGAACTGTCAAAAGTGGTTTGCCAAGTTTCTTTGTATTGTTGACCTTCTGGCCAAGTGATTCTTTGCTGTGGGGCTGACACATTGGAAGATGTGGAGCAGCACCCCTGGCCTCTGCCCACTAGAAGCCAGTAACGGGAGAGAGCCAACATACTCAAAATATCCAAATCCATGGTTATTGGTGAAAATGAAAATGTGTCTTTTATTATATGGAAAAAATGTAATGGACTTTTTAGCCAACCCGGTGAGGAGGAAACTTGAATGCTGCCAAGACAGGTTGGCTTCTCTACACGAATTTCAGAAATATACCAGTAGTACATCCCAAGCTAAGGGCCCTATTGTTGTTTCTAGGTGTTGTGCATGCCCGCTGAGGAGTTCGGAGAGTTTAAAGACCAGGATGGATGGGGAGGTAAGGAAAGGGAAGAGGACAGCTTGACAATCACAAGTATCCCCAAGCTCAAAGAATCATGGAGGCAGCTTCTGCGGAGCAGTGTTCTGTTGACCCTGCAAACCTATGCCGCAGACTTAAAAACTGACCAAGATTTACTCAGTAATAAAGAGGCGTACACCAAACTCAGCTGGAGAGAACAGCAGGCCTTACAGGTCCGTTACGGCCAGAAGATGATCTTACACCAGTTATTGGAACTGACATGTTCAGCTAATAAGCAGGTTCCCTGTTACTTGGAACATCCACGAGACATCCATGAGAAGAACTTGATTTCAAGCTGATACTCATTGATGCTCAAAAAGGAAGAAATTCTGGATCTTTAGGTTTGCTTTTTCTTATGAAATACCAGAAGGAAAAGGAACAAAGATGTGTAAGATGAACTCTGAGGTAAGGGGACATGTTTAAGGGTTGGGTACAGCAGACTTGGGGATTGCTGATTGTCACCAAAACCAATACCCCCTTTTTTAGTTATTACCATTTAAAAAAATTTTTGATCAATACTTTATAGCTGTTTTGTTCTCAGTTTGAACCAAAGTTAGCAGCAATGTGGCTGATAGTCAAAGGTCTTATTCTCATCTAGTGTCTGATAGTATGGACTTTGAAAGGAGACCTGGTGAAAACCTGGGTCTGTCTGGAGCAAGTTGTGTTACCTTTTTTAAAACAAACTTTGTTTCCTTCCCATTAGAGGGCACAGTAAGCAAGTGATGCCACTGGCACTCAGAGCATCTGTTTTAACCCCTCAGCAGTCTGAAGTCTACTCTAGATGGCACCACTCTCCCGCAGGAACGCAGGTGCAGGACACCAATGACATTAAAGCCTCACTTCATGTAGGATTTTGTTTAACCTTGGATATTTGTCCTCTCTGGCTATAAAACTTGACAGCCATTAAAGGTGTAAGGTATATTATAAGTGGGATAAGTTTTAAATATATACCTACTCCTTTCTTTTAAAAGTAGAGGGCATTCTGTAACTGTTAGAGCAGGTTTCTACGGTTAATTTTCTACTGTTGAAAAGGAACAGGAAAACACTACATTAAAAAAAAAAACAAAAACCACTTGCTTGTTTGAACATGCCAGATGTTCAAAAGTAGTGGGAAAGATCTACCATTCAGCAAGAAGCTGGTGGTTCCCAAAGACCTTGGGCTTTGCAGGGGTGGGCTGTCCACTTTCCTCCTCACCTCCAGCACTGGCTGCTGCTACGGAGAAAAGGCACAGTGGACTCACGTGTGTGTCATGACTTTAATGATGCATTGACTACAGTATGCATACACATACAAGAAGGAGGGGAGCTAAAGCCCAGGAACTAAAAAGGCTACAAAATACAACATGGACCAATACATTTACAAAACACTCAAAATCCTTACAAAAGGGACTGACAGTATTGGTCCTTTTGACTTTTTGTTGTTACTCATTCAACTTAGCCTGGGATAAAAGGGGAGGGCAGTTCATACTATTGGTTCCTTTTCCTCAGTTTACAATTAACAGGAGAGATGGGGGAGCTTTAGGCCTGCTCTGGTTTCCCTTTATAAAAAGGGGATGCTCTCCAGCAGTCAGCTTTAAATTGGGAAAAGGGACAAAGCAAAACCCCATTGGATTGCAACTGTGAGCTCTTTCCAGGTTCTCTGGCATACTAAATTCTACCACATCCACATTTCAATAACTCGGTAATTCTTATGGTCCCCTGTCCACATTAAAAAAATAAGTTACATAATATTTAAACTGGCTTTTTTTGCTACTTCTTTGGGACACCAGGAATGTCAGAAGACATGGAGCTACGTCCCCAGACAAGTGCATGGCAGCAGCAGCCTCTTCAATTATAAGCTGGACAGGTACCAGTTTATGTACTTGCCTTGGACATATTTTGCACAAACCCAAGAAGTTCCAGACAAAGGTTTTCTCTGTCATATATTTACACAAGTTCAAAATGATATTCACAGCATTTTCTAAATTTTGGCCAAGAGTCAAAAAATGCATTTAAACTTTGGAACGTGCCCACAGAGACAGGAAACTGACCCAAACAGTAATTGGGGCAGGTACCCGAGAACCAAAGGGCTGAGAAAAGTCAGAACAGCTGAAAGGGTTCCTCAGCCACTTTATGAACGTGGTGCTCTGGGACAGCCAGGCTGACAGTTCACAACAGAGATGCGGTTCCGCCTAACTGGCACCCGTCCCTTCCATTACTTGCTGAGCCTGCTTCTGTCCCATGCAGCACTGTGCGACCGACTGGAACAACCTGAAGAAGAAAGAGTGCAAGTCCATGAGAAAAGTTCAGGCCTGATAATATTCTGTGTCTCATTGACTTTAACAACTAACTACTGCCTTTTTAATCATCCACCCAGGCTGGAGCCATCAAATGATCCTCATTCTGTCTCATTCTTAGACAGTTAAAAAATTACTTTCAACTTACTTTTCAATTTCTGGGGCACAGTGTACAAACTCATGGTTCCAGAACTTAAATGCTGGATTTTTAATCAGCTCAATGAAAGTAATAAGTAGACCCCAAGGATGTGGCCTATTTACAATCAACCGTTCCAAGAGAACCCTGGAGAAGGACAGAATAAATTAATATACAGAGAAACACACAAATTCAGGACCACTTTTCCAGTACTTACTTTTGGCCTAACTCTTCTCCCTGATTATTAAAACTACATGCAAAAGTTGTCAGCTATACTAAAGCCTAGTGGGTCAATCTCTGTACTCTGTACTGCACAGGTAATGCAGGGAGAAATCTTGAATTAGGAAACCTAGCTTTGAGTCCTGTCTATTCCCCTGAGCCTAAGAGACTAAGTTGCGGTCAAGTAAGGACAACATCAGATTACAAGAAAGTAATCTGATGCAAGAAAGTAATCACTTAAAAATGCATTCAGCCCTGGCTGGTGCAGTTCAGTGCATTGAGTGGCGGCCTGCGAACCAGAGGGTCAGTTCAATTCCCAATCAGGGCACAGGCCTGGGTTGCAGACCAGATGCCCAGTAGGGGGCGCGTGAGAGGCAACCACACATTGATGTTTCCCTCTTTCTCATTTCCCCCTCTCTAAAAAGAAATATTTTTTAAAAATGCATTCAATTTAAGCAAATAAATTCTAATACTACTAGTACATGAATAAACTGGTGTACTTTTTTTGAATGGCAATTTAGTATTGGCTTAAATATTCTACCTTAATTTATCAAGAAAATAATAAAGCACAAGAACAAAGATTTAAATTCAAGGAAGTTTACTACAGTTTTATAAATAATAAGACGGGACATCATCACTACTTAATTTCTAGTATATATGTTATCTAATACCCACAAACTACTGTTAAGTAAAAGGGCAAGTTTAAAAAGTCTGGCCCAGTTTGTAAAGCACTAGCTCTCACTAGAATCTACCCATTTCTCAATCTTCAGTGCTGTATATTGTTTAAGCAATATGCAAAAGATCCCTAACTATTGTCAGCAAAACACAAGTATGATATTATTTCTGCTGCTTAAAAACCTTCAAACCTAGAGGTAATAAAGAAGTCCACACGCTTTAACATGGGCTTTAATAGGCCTGTGTGACTCAGGACTCTGGTTAAAAACTGCACTGCCACCAACACATGACTAAAATGTTGGTCTCTTTTGTTGTAAACTACTTTGTATTTCAGCAATGATTATTACCTATAACTGCATGTCAGTCATTGTTCACAACCATATCCCACATCAAAAACATGTAAAAGATGCTCAGAAAATTCATAAGAAACAGGCAGAGGCACAACTTAGGAGCATCTGAAAAACAAACCCCTCTTACCTTGTGATCTGTTCTTGGATAGCTTCAGTGTTGGCTTCTGCAAAAAGGTACAGCATGGTGCAGCTGAAGTAGTGAGTGTGGCTATTTGGGTACCGCAGCTGATTTGCTATTGCATTTAAGAAGAGATACCGACCTAGAAATCAAGAAAGTCCAGCTTAGTGAGGACTTGCTCTATAAGACCAAGATGAGAAGACAAATCATTCTGACTGGTTAGGATTTAGATTTCTGCTACAAGTTTTCAAATTATCCTACAGTTCTTAGGTCCCCAAAAGGTTTTCATTTCTGTGTGTTTTATTTCAGTATTTCTACATTAACAAATTTCAGTATTTCTACATTAAAAAGTGTTTCCTCCTCAAAACTTAGTGAAGCATGTCACTGTTTTAATTCGCCAATCTCTTTGTTGTCACTTAATAGAAGACAGCCGATTGTCATTTCTGCCTTTGTCCAATCTGTTCCAGTACTGCATTTCATGTAGCCTCTGGAAAGCTCCA
The DNA here is from genome assembly GCA_007922815.1 of Macrotus californicus. Classification (NCBI taxonomy): domain Eukaryota; kingdom Metazoa; phylum Chordata; class Mammalia; order Chiroptera; family Phyllostomidae; genus Macrotus; species Macrotus californicus. The sequence continues at coordinate 125,245 of VMDR010000859.1, forward strand.
TACACTCATTACAAAATGAGTGCAAAAAAAGCCAAGATATTGTGAAAATAGTTTTGACCTCACAGCCCTTCTAAAAGGGTCTTGAACTCCACACCAAGGGTTCTCAGACCACACTTTGGGAACAACTAGTTTATTCTGGAATGAGTGTCTATTAACTTGGCCCAGCTGTCTGCCTCTGCTCAGTATTACTCATGTTTAACGTGTCCCTAAAGACTACTCTTTTTGCTGGGCTCTGGACATAATGATATTCAATTTTATTAAATCTTGATTTTAAGCTGACTCAAACACCTTCTACATATAGGCCAACAGTATATACATACTCAAAATTAGCTTCTCAAGAATCCAAAGCAAAGTTAAAAATAGGCAGGCATCCTTCTAAAGTGTGTATGTGCTAAGGCGAAGACTACAGAGTTGGTGACCACCTAGTGGGTCTCTATTGCATAATAATATAGAACATCAAGAGAAATGCAGTTCACAGGCAACCCAGAATAAAATTATACTGTGAGCTTTTTACAAAGCAAGTAGGGCAAGTCCCATCCATTCAAGTTTATACACCTAATATTAATGTGCCGCCTGCCAAATAAGCACCAGTAAGTGCTGGGGAAAAGGCAGGCTAACAAAACAATGGAACATAACGCTATTTTTAAAGAGGCGTTAATAAAAGGAACACACTTATTTTACACACTAAAAAAGTACTGCAGTGACATACACTGGAATAAGTACTGCAGTGACATACACTGGAATATTAACTGATGTGGTAAAGACTCTGGATGGTTCTTTATGCTTTTCTGCACTGAGCAGATACTATCCAACTAAAAATAGCCAGGCAAAGCCATAATAAACATTGACAGAACATTCTTTCCCTCTTGTGGCTTAATGTATTTTTTATGACTGGACTGTGGCATAAAGTGCAGAGAACTTGACTCTGAGTAGAGGCTGGCTTGACTCACCTTCAGTGTCCAAGTCCACAGCCAGGTTCTGGAATATGTCCATGTGAGCGGAGTGGGTGATGGTGCTCATTGAAGGCGTGCTGCCCTTGTTGTGGATGTGCGCAATGGCCTGAGTCCCGACATAGAGCACCAGTGCATTGATGAGCTGCAGGTTGTAGCGGTTGCCAGGCTCATTGGATACCTGAATGAGCACAACAAAGCTCCCAACTTGTTCTCACAGAGGGTTAATTGGGCATTAGTATCTCTAAACCCTTTCTAGGCCTTCAGAAAAAAGCTGAACTGCTCTCAACAGTCTTTGTAATTTCAATTTTAAATAAATTGCCTTGAGTTTGTTGAGGTTATTTAACAAATACACACACACAAAAACAACAAATACCATTTCCCTTTGGAAACCAAAACCTTAACAGGTACCAGCGCAAAAGTAAAGTTTATAAAGGGAAAAAAAAAAAAGCACTACCTCAATTATATAAAAGATTTGTAGAGGGAAAAAGCTGTGTTTCTTTGGTGTGGAACTACTGGAAAGATAATACAACCTCAAGTCATTTTCTATATAGCAAGTTAAATTCATTTCTTTAGAAAAATCTCTGGAGTATTGGCTGGGAATAGTTACTAGCAGTCTATTCTCTTATAGAAAATCACTCCATTCCTTGGTCGCCTCTTTCAAGGTTATGCCTTTGTGTCACTGATAAAATGATGTATAATCTAGTTAATCTCACCCAACCATTAGGAAAGACGGGAGTGCTGAACACACAATACACAGATGATGTATTATAAAGTTGTACACCTGAAACTCATCATTTATTAACCAATGTCACCCTAATAAATTCAATAAAAATTAAAAAAAAAATGACAGTATGTATTAAAATATTTTAATCAGGTTAAAAAGACTGACTCCCAAACAAGCCACACATAAGGACTATGCATAGAAAATGCTCTCTTGTAAGACACAGCTGAGAATTAGCCAAACCAATTAACCTGTAGGTTGCTGCGCAGATCTGATAGAAAAGTGACCGGTGACCGAGTTTTAAGATAGGAATCCAAATCCTTTTTGAACTGAGGTGGCATCACTCCAGTAAAATTGGTGAGGATCCGGGGTGCAATGTTTATTTCACTCAACATGTCCACCTGCCGTAGACAAATACAAATACAAGAATTGCAACCAGAACATTTGTAAGAGTTAACAAGTTATATCTATGCTAGAAAGTGCTACAACTGTTTTTCTAAAACTATATACATCATGAATGTCTTAAAGAGTAGAGCTGCTACTTTAATTTGAACATTTCACCTAAAATGTCATATGGTGTGTGATATTGTTATGTTACAGAATTACAAGCTTATGATTTTGTAATAAAAAGGGTGTTATTTGAGCTGAACGCTGCAGAATGAGCTTAACTTACAACATCACACTTGTTCATTTTTAAAACCATTCTTGTAAAAGGTTAAAAAAAAAAAGGCAGTAAATAAATAAAAATGACAGTACCCATGCCAGGGTGTCATGATTTTTAAGTGGTCCCTTTTCTCCCTTATTTCAACAATTTAAACAAAACATCTGTGAAATGTTGCAATTACAAAGGTTGGTCTGTTCTGGCCCTGGCCAGCAGGCTCAGTTGGTTAGAGCATCGTCCCAGTATGTCAAGGCTGTGGGTACAATCCTCGATCAGGGCACATACAAGAATCAACCAATAAATTCATAAGTAAGTGGAACAATAAATTGATGTTTCTCTCCCTTCCTCTCTCTAAAATCAATAAAAAACAAAAAAAAACTTTTTTTAAAAAGTCTGTTCTGCAATTTTTTTAAAAAGTCTGTGCAATGGGGCCACCCAAGCGATTGGCCTGCTACCTGTTTCCCAGAGAAAGAACTAAAACATTCAGACATAATTTTCTTTTCCTTGAACTATTTGAAACTTTACCTTCAGGTTAGGAGTGAATGGGTCTGGGAGCCTCATGTTCCTGGGGAAGGCACTCAGGATTAGATTTCTTAGCTGGATACAATTAGGTGGGATCACATCACAGAACCCATAATGGTAATCACAGAGGAACTCAGGGAAATCATGCAGAAGAACCAGCAGCACTCTTAAAGTGCCCTACATTTTTTAAAAAAGAGAAAGTATTTGCTGATTTTGCACTAAGAAAAAAACTCCAAGCCTAGGTGACTTTACCAGCAAATCCTTACAAATATTTAAGAAAAAAATTAACATCATTTTCACAACCTTACAAAATAGAAAGAGAACATTTCCCACTCTCAATTAGGTTAGCATATTGTTGGTACTAAAATGACATGAAAATCATACAAGAACCCTAAATGTTTGAAATATCAGTCAGTGATATATTATGACCAAATGGTTCAGGAATGCAATGGTGATTTAGGCATTTGAAAATTAATGGAATTAAAACATTAATGGGAAAAAATTGCCCTGGCCAGGTAGCTCAGTTGGTTCAAGCATCGTCCTGGTATGTCAAGGTTGTGGATTTGATCCCGGGTCAGGGTACATAATAATAATCAACCAATGAATGCATAAATAAGTGGAACAAATTGATGTGTCTTTCTCTAAAAATCAATAAATTAAAGTTGTTTTTTTTTAAATTACAGGATCTTGAATGCAAAAAAGCACTCAGTGAAATTAATAGCCGTTTAACGATTTACAAATTATCGGCAAATTATAAATAGGGAATTTCCTTAATCAGATTATGGTATCTATAAAACAAATAAAACGCCCTGGCTAGTGTGGCTCAGTGGACTGAGTGCCGGCTTGCGAACCAAAGGGTCACCAGTTCGATTCCCAGTCAGGGCACATGCTTGCGTTGTAGGCCAGATTCCCCCAGTGGGGGTATGTAAGAGGCAACCACACATTGCTGTTTCTCTCCCTCTCCCCCCACCCCTTTGAAGATGAACAAATAAAATCTTTAAAAAAATAGTAATAAAATTAAAACTGTTACATCTTAATCATTTTAAACCTGTAACTCCAAATTAATTACCTTATAGAGGATTTGCATAGGTTTGGTGAGTTCCACATTTCTAAGGAAAGGTGCTAAATATTTGAATAAATCAATCAGTAACTGTGCATACATAGGCCACCCCTGAAAGAAAGAAATGTACATAAGTCTTACTCAGCGGCTATTCTGCCATCAGAAAAGTTGCTGAATCAGCTATAATGTGACTTCTTCATTATTAATATGAGAGAATACTAACGTTAGTACCTCTCTCAAAGATTGACTGGCATTAAAAAGGAATAAGCATAATTTTGAAGGTAGAGGGAAACAAACTACCTTCGAAATTCCAGGACACACAGGTCCTTGTGACCACAGCAAAATTTAAAGAACAGGAGAGGAACATGAGGAAATTTCAGACAGATATGGAACACTTGGCCAACTGAGAAAGTGACAGCTAGGTCTGTTTTCTTAATTCCTTCTTTTAATTTAGTCCTGAATCTTGACCATTTCTTTTCCCAAAGCCAGATCCTCAATTCCTGGCAAATAGCCTCAACCCAATTTACATGAACCTTCTATTTTCAGCCAAACTTGGCCTGCTCACCAATTTCCGATTCTACCAATTATGTTCACTCTGGGGTAATTTTATTCAATATATTGTGTTCCTCTTCCCAGAAAGCACTTCTCCATCAAACAAAACTCCATTTAAGGATTATTTTATTCTCTTTTTTTGCCAAACAAATACACAAGCAGTTACATTTTTCTTTGATCAGAAAGGCCAATCAAAGGTACTGTCTACAGTAGTCATTTGTCATTTACTGCAAGATGGGAGAAAAACTTTTCATGTTAACTGTGTTTATTCACAAGTATGTTAAAACCTCTTTACTAGAACTTGATTCTAATTTCTTGAAATACAGTGACCAATGGTCCTCAATCTTGAGTGTGAGAGCCTTTAGCATTTAGAGTGAGAACCTGTGAAACTGGCAGGTTCCATAGCTCCATCACCCAGATATAAACAGCTAAAGATGTGGTTCAAACTTTCAACTTTAAAAAGCCCTTATGATACTGACACAGGTAGCTCACAACAGACTTGGAGACACAATACCATAATCACTGAGGAATGACTCAGGCAGAGGCAGTCAAGTACTTGCTAAGCCTCTTTCCGTGACTTGACTCCACATTAAATAGAACAATTCCCAACTAAGCCTGGAAGAGGTGTAATCACTGCTACTAAATGACTAATAGTGCTAGTGAGCCTCAGGTAGTTACAGTCTTCATCTGTAGGAGATAAACTGCAGCCACACCTTCTGCTGTGGCGTATGTGCCAGCATTCTTGCAATAAATATCCGATGGGAGATCAATTCGAGCCAGGCATACACAAAGCCAGGAGCTTTGGTAGGCCTCAAGATGTGGAACGTATTGCTGAAAGAAGAAAACCTTTGTCAGAAGCACAGTCTAGCTTAAATATAGTGAACACACGAATATAAGTAGACGAGCTTGTGATGAACAAACGTGTCTAAACCCATAAACTGAACTTGTTCTACTTCTCAAATTTTACTATACTAAAACAGCAATCTTTACCAGCTAATTTCTATTAAATTGGACACTACTTACCAGAAAGCTGTAAGTGTCTGGAAATTAATGGTTTCCAATACATGCTCAGGTGCATTGAGTTCCAAAAGCAGCATAATAAAAATTCGGTGGTACGGAAGCTGCTGAAATTCACTTTGCCGAACATCGTGATCCTGCAGGAGAACTCCCACTACTATACCAAGGACCTACAGAACACACAGATTAGAGTTTTAAAAATCATGAAGATAATTCACTTACCACTCTCCATAATCAGGTTTTTTTTACCTTGCATTCTTCAGCCCCATATTGGAAGAAAGGACATACACCATGTGAATATAAAATTACATGCTAACAGCCAAAGGGACCACACGTTGATCTGATTTGGCCTGCAGAGCTTTGTGTGTTTTCTTTGAATTTTAATGCCCTTCGACCAGACATGTATACTCTCCACAAATGCCCGGTGGTTTTTCTAAAACTCTGGGAATTAGCATATTTCTCCATGTTATTACAATCTAATAACAGAATTTTTCTGGTCTGACATGAAGCTGACAAGAGGCAAATGGTTTATAGTTCTCTTGTCATTTGAGTAGATGGGGACCAGCACCAGGGAGAAGCTGTTAGGCTGAAGAAATGTCCTACATTTCTTATACAAAGAACTGTTCTGAATGCCACTTGATTTTCCCACTTAACAGTGAGGAATATAATAACCTATTTGTAATTATGCAGGACTAAACTCTAAATCCATTTTTGTACTAATTTACTACTCAGATTTCTAAGAATTCTACTGTATAAATCAATAGAAAACTGTACTTTGTTCCTTGTCAGAAAAATCAAGACAATGAGCAATGCTGCTCATGGTACCTGGGTTGCCAATCCGGGTTATCAGTGAACCTATCTAGCCATCTGGTGCAGTGATTCCGTGTCTGAGGACAAATCTCATACTAAAACTAAATGCCATTACCAAACATTAACACACTGAAATACATTATGATTTTCTGGGGGCCTTTCAGTTAAAGCATCAAACTCTTCTTTTAAAATTTGGTGATTATGTTTACATTATCATCTATGGACTTAATTTCAGTACAGAAAAGGGAGTGCTACAAAATGTTCTGGGGAAGAGCTGGGCCCTGAGGTTTTAGGACCACTGGTGCAGGCTTCCAGTGTATCTCGAGTAAAGCAAGAAAGGATTTCAGACCTTGTTCAGCAGATTAATCTTTGTGACAGTGTTGCTGGCCTCCCCTGAGTGCTTCACTAGCAGTGCAATGAGTCGGACAAAGGCATCCAGGTTGTGGTAGCACTTGGCTCGGATCATGGTGGGATTAGCAGCAGGGTTGTGCTGCTGCTCTGCTTGAGCACGGTAACTGATCTCCACACACATTTCAGTACACAGACGAAAGAACCTTGTTATGAGGTCATCAGTCTTCAGGATTCCTTGCTGGTGCATCTACCAGGGGAACAAAAATATAAAGACACAATGAGATAATACACACAAATAAACAATTTTCATATTTAAGTAATATTCTCTCATTTATTCCCACTGTCACATTTCTGATTTTTACTTTGTAAAAAAGTCGTCATGAAAATGCCTTGGTCATTAAGGACCCATGACAGAATTGCTCCAGTTTTATGTTTAATGGAGAACGGAGAAGATGGAAATTGAGAAAGAGATAACAACATGGCAATTTTGAACAGCAGTCCATAGCCAAGTATTTTGAAAAATTATGCAAATTAAACCAACTCTCAGTAACTCACTAAAAGTCACATTAACACCTTCTGTCCAAGATGTATTTTCCCCCAAGGAGATGAAATTACACATATTTAACTTTCTCACAGAATATAAGATAGTTTCTTCCAACTGACTTAACCAAAGGTTTTAAAATTCCAACTAGCTTCACCAGGAAAATGAAGTAATAATTTGTATAAGTAAGTACCCAATGAAAGTATCTATAGATCATACCCAGTTACTTTAACTAAATTAAGTTAAAATAAAATGGAAAGAACAAGTTTATTTTTTCAAAAATGGATAAAGAACAAATTTTATGACATACAAACTGGAAGGGAAGCAGCAGAGAAGTTATTTTGCTAGTAAGAAAGAAGATTAAGACAGTGACAAGCATTCAGGCAGCAGGAAAAGGTCAATGCTTGCTTAACAGAGAAACCAAGCCCAGAATGAACACTTGACTGTTATGGAAACTTCAACTGTCTCTTGATAAGCAACACAACAGCCGAACTGACAGTCATGTACCCTAGCCAAGACAGGAGGCCAGCAAAGGGACTTTTGTACATTGATCTAAAAATTAACGTGAGAGGAAATGAGGACAGACTGCTATAATCAAGATGGAGCACAAGGAAGAAAGAATTCTCAAAAGGATGCAAAAGAGAGTAGAAAAGTGTAACACATTATCTTTTTCAAATGGTGAGAAGAAATGACAGCTAATAAGCCAGCAGGAAGAACTGGGACAGGTGCCACATCCATACCCATGAAATACCAATGATCACAAAAACCAATTGATTCAAAATTCTTCCATCCAAATCAGAAATCAAACTATAAACATGCAGTAACAGCTTTTCAATAGGTATGTTTTGTAATTTCCTCTATTTTTTAAAGGGAGAAATTTACTTCGTATGATTTACTAAGTAATACCTAGCTTGAAAAACTAAACCCAACTTCTATCTCCTAAAATTCAAATCAGCTCTTCCACAATCAACCATCATTTATTTGATAACAGATCTGATTTGTAACCTTTCTTTGATGCACATGTACGCTTTGGTCTCAGTTTAAAAGAAATATAATGGTAAATCCGTGGAAATAAGCAGATATGTCTTCCTGAACAAACATTACAAGAATTCTACTGAATGAATTCTAAGGCCAGTTCAGGATAAGTAACACTCTTGCTACCAGTCAAGTACCCTGATTAGGACACACTGACTACTCGGTCTGAACGCCTCACAGTGGGTGAACGCAGCCAGTGAGGACCAAAATTAAAATGTAAATGGTACTATGGCTCTCTTCCTGCATTTTTTCCTGTTCACAAATATTCCTGCCAAACCTAGTTTTTAGCTACAGACTTGTTCCCTAACTTTAAGTCAAACTTCAATTTAGATCAAACTGAATGAAAATAAACACTAGAAACTATTCTCCCAAAAGAACATGTTAATCAGTTTTAGTTAGGTAAGACACTTAATTTAGAAAATACAATAAAAAGCTCTACCAGTTAAATATTTAAGTTTTTTGTTTTATTGTATTTTCTTATTTTTTAAACATGGGCTATTATAAGAACTTTTAGCCCATAATCTCATCACTACTGATTACCAAGCTAGTAAAATTACTATACATAAACCTAGCAATTTCATTATTCATGATCTGACCCATTACAGTGTGTATCTGTGACAACTGAAATGGGATAAACAGAACTAAAGGGGAGGGACTAAGGATGTTGACTTTACTGCTTAGTGACCAATGATGAAATAAGCTGCATCAATTTAACAAGGTTAATAAACGATGACGACGTTTTTGGTTTACATGAGTATGGAGGTAACTGTCTGACCACAGATACAGAATACTGAGCTTTAATATTGGAGGCATCACACCCTACTTATGTTGAATAAAAAGCACCTTTCTTTCCAAAAGCTCTACCTGTCCAACAAACGCAGAGAAAGCTTTGGTACTGTCACGGCCAGCTGCTGCTGAATGGTAGAGATTCACCCATTCCCTCAGAAGATACTCTGCCTTCTCCCTCAGGCCTGGAGGATCATCGTACTCTGAGGCTTGAGAGATCCCAGAATGCATCATAAAGTTAGGGCCTCCATGAGCACGATCAATCATTGCTTCATAGTTGGATCGTACTACTTCCATCAGCTGGGGCAATCTAGTGCAATAAATCCAGAGTGAAAATCAGTCTACTCATGGTTGTGATTTCACAGACATACAGTTGGACCATTTGCTTACTCAGTAGAAACCACAAGAGAGATGATCACTTTACCATTTCCATATTTAAACAAAACTATCCTTGGTCTCTTTGTTTCTGTTTATGCATGAGGACACAACATGCAAATAATCGACCTTAGTTAAGCCACTTCTTGATTAACAAATGGTGCCCATTAAAATGGAGCTGATATTCCTTCTCAAGTATTCACTGCATACCTACTATAAGACATGATTTATGTGATTTATCTTAATTTTGAACAGCTCATTGAGATACTATTTTCATTTTACACAAGAAAGAGGCTTAGGGAGTATATCAACTTACCTAAAACCAGATAGATTTTAAGTGGCAGAGCCGGGCTTAAACACAGGACTCTGACAAGTCTAATGCTAATACGTATGTACTGCTGTATAGCAAGAAGGCTTGGCAGTTAGTTAAGCTTCCTTTCATACTTCAAGGGAAGTACATTAGGCCTCTCTAAAGCTTCCCATATGTTGTAGATAAAGCAGTTGTAACAGGTAATGTTAGTAAGTCTGCACATTCATTTCTAAGCTCTTTCTTAAACCGCTGAAGACACACAAATCCCAAGCATTTCATCCTCACCCTTCTGGAGCATTGCCTCTGGAGTGAGCATTAATTCTCATGAGGGTTTCAATGGTGTGGAAGAGATCTGCCTCAGTAATATGGGCAACACTCCTTTCATCCACCAGCAGGATTTTTACCAATTGCATAGCAAATGCAACAGCCATGTAGTTTAAACCATTCTCCATTGACTGGCAAACACAGAAAGCACAATATAAGAAAGGCAACAGTTACAGCAAACACACTTCCCAACTACCAGAGTCCCCTCTCCTGTTTAAGTAAACCCATTCCATACCTGAGCTAGGTGAAGATCATACTGCTGCATATTAACCAAATGATTGCGAATTAGCAATTCCACTGCCTCCACATTGTATTTATATTCATCCCGACATTCAATTAGGCACCTAGAAAAAGTCAGTATTTCTTTATTCATAAAGGCTTAACCATACTGTATAGCAGGTAAAATAAAGAGCCCATTTTATTCAATGGTAATTTATTTTAAATTAAGGATGCCTTGAGAACCAACTGCAAATCAATATTCAAGACTCAAAATAGCCAGTAATAAAGAACAGACAGCCTAGTGCTAGAACTCAAGCTTGCTCTCAAAGCCTAGAAAACAAAGCATTCTGTTTAAGACATTAAAATACTTATGTATAAACATCACTGCTATAAAAATCAATGAAACCTTTTGAAACCAATGATCTATAATTTATTCCCCAAAGCAAGGTACTGGTTTTTTGAATCTGTCATGGGCACCAGATGTGGAAAAAGAACAACCTTTCAACAACAATCACTACTTAGAATTAGAAATTCCAAAAGTCCCATTTACCTTCCAGATTAAAGGGAAACCTCTGCACCCAAACAGGGCCATGTCCACCAGAAGGCAGTCCAATAAATATTACTCTTCTACGATGACTACTGACCTTGTGATCTGCTTATTACACCATGGAGACCCATATGCCCGGCCATCTTGAAGAGCTTTTAAGACCAAGAGGTGACATTCCCTGTAACGCAGCAGTAGGTCAGCATCAGCACCACTTGTAGCATCTAGTAAGCCCTCTACAGCCTATAGAAGGAAAACAGTGTTCAGAACCATGGAAAATATAGTACTCAGCCCAACTATCAAAGCCAAAAGCCAAACCTTAATGCAAACTACAAGATACCTTCTAGGGTCCAGAGGTAACAACCTCTCCACTCGCCAAAGTCCTTTTCATGCAACCTAACATACACACTCTGCCTGGTTTGTGCTCACTGTGTTCTTCACTGTCACAAAAGGCTCCACTGTTCCTCCAGAGTCAAAACCCAATGTTCTCCATCTACTCCGTACCCCATTACCCACATACGTGGGTCATCGTGTCCCTCGAAACCTATCTTTTAAATTTCTTGAATAATCTTATGTCTAGACTATCTTGCCTTAAAAAAAAATGTCCCCCACTCTATCCTTTTTTTTTTAGAAATCGTTATTCTATTACAGTTGTCCCATTTTCCCCCATCACATTACTGTTTTTAACTGCCACAACTATAGTCTGTTCTGGAGAAAATCACCGGCTTATTAGGGAACAAAACCTGCGCCCTGGCTGGTGTGGCTCAGTGGATTGAGCGTCGGCCTGTGAACCAAAGGGTCGCCGGTTTGATTCCCAGTCAGGGCACGTGCTGGGTTGCAGACCAAATCCCCAGTTGGGGGCATGTGAGAGGCAACCAATCGATGTTTCTCTCACATGTTGCTGTTTCTCCCCCTCTTTCTCCCTCCCTTCCCCTCTCTCTACAAGTAAATAAAATCTTAACAAAAACCCCCACAAAATTTGCTTCATATTAACTTTTAATCCTAAATGTAACATAAGTAGATAATGGTACAAGTCACTGGATGTTTACAAACCTAGTTTCTTCTGAAATTAACAGTTTAAGAACCAACCTTCTGCAGCAATCCAAGAGCAGCTATGGCATCCCGAGAGTTTCGAGATAATACTACAACCTCCAAAAGACTTCTAAGAGCCTGAGCTTGAGGGTTCATGGCCAACGCTGGCGGGATGGCATGTAGGTGCTGCTCTAGTTCTGTAATGCACTTATCATAAATTTGAGCTACATCATCTGTTGCCCAAGCTTGCTGTTTTGAAGAAGAAAACAATCAAAAAAGAGAAACAAAAATCATAAAGATTTTTCATTGGCATTTTTCATGTAGCAACTGAAATCTTTTTTTCCATCAAAACACGGAGGGTTCTTCCATCCCCCACTCTGAAACATTCAGCCTTTAGGTGGGGCAGTGCAAGGCAGGCATGGGGGAGGAGGTATTTCACTTGACAGTGGAAAGGTTGGCAGACACCAACACAATCGAGTGATCAACCAACACAATCGAGTGATCAAAGAGAGCATAATGAAGACTGACTAGGCTGAGGGCAGCATCACTTGTAGCATCTAATAATCTCTCTACAGTCTACAAAATTTAAGTAATCCAAACCATGGAAAACAGAGTACTTAGTCCAACTGTCAAAGTTAAACCAACCTCATGGGTATTAAAAAAAAAAATCCCTGTATGCCATGCTGATCTGATACAGAGAATAGAGAATAATTATTAAGGGACAGTAACATTCATACTAAACTGTAATCTAAGACAAGTATTTACCTTCATGGGCTGAGCTAAAAATCCTGTGGGTTGACTTAAATCATTCGTAGGCAAGAAGCCAGGCACATTGCGTGCAAATTCTTCATAAACAGCCAGCTGCTTTGGGTCCACACCACCAACCTTGGAAGAAGAAAACTTATTTTGACAGGATCCTCTTCACAATCAAAGGAAACTATTTTGTGAAAGTGGCAAGTTTGCATGGCTGTAAGCACAGGGGTTCTGAGAAAGGACACAGTAATCATTATAGTGTGGCGCAGCACGATGGAGTGTGCACGTGTATGCATGCACACACATACACAGCGTTTCCCAAAGTCCTGTCAGAGTTACCCGCACTTATAAATTCATTACGTTTTCCACCGGAAAATGCCTCAAATAGGATCACACCACTGCAGTTCTCCAAAGGAGCTGGTAAAAATGATCAGCAAAAAGCATCCAGCGAATAAAAGTACAAGTACCCCAAGGAAGACCAAGTTGGGACACATAAAGACTAAAGGCATATGAATTCTTTACAGCAGCACTTCAACAACTGGGAGCTGGGCGCGCACACCTAAGCTACGCTTATACCTTCTTCACAGGTTGCCTTTAGATGAAATGCTACTGAGGTGAAACACTATTAAGCCCCAATGTCCTAGTCGTGGTGAGGAGTTTAAGCAAGAAGAACAGAAAGAAAACAAAGATGGGGTGTGGAGAGACAGAGCTCCCAATTCTCACTTTCAGCCTGATTTGCTCTGGCATCCGTTCAGCTTGGTATGTTAACACAACAGGATCACAGTACCTGCGCCCTTCTTGCCTAGCATGTTTTCTCAGCTCAAATTCCTGCAAAAAAAAAAAAAAAAAGGTCACTGAGGTTCGTATTACGAGGCACTTTCTTAAAACAAAAAATAAAGATACTTAAAAAGCAAATGCTAAACACTTACAGTTGCTAATCTCTTATCCATCTCAGGGCCTGCTTTTTCTACTGCAGTCTTCTGAATAAAACAGCAAGCTAATTCACAATTGTCCTGAGCTAACTGAGCAGCCGCCTGATCCATCATTTCCCTTTGTTGTGGGGATGCAGTCTGTTGGGAAGAGACACAAAGAAAAAGATTTCAAGTTTTTGGTAAATAGACAGGACAGACAGGGTCACAGGAAATGAAGTCCTTAGACATATACATTTAAAAGTTCTGACTTGACTTATGACTCGTTAGCTATGACCATGAGTAGTCTAACAATCCTTTTCATCTATAAGAAGAAAATACCACTCATCCCAAATATATTACCAGGTTGTTGTAAAGATGGTAAACAATGAAAACAGAAAAGCAGTAAAGAAAGGCATTATTATTATTATCGCTATTATTTTATTTTTTAGAGAGGGGAAGGGAGGGAGGGAGAGAAACATAATGTATGGTTTGCCTCTCAAGCGCCCCACACTGGGGACCTGGCCTGCAACCCAGGCATGTGCCCTACACTGGTAATCTAACCTGCAATTCTTTAATTCCCAGGCCAGCGCTCAATCCACTCACTGAGCCACACCAGCCAGGGCAACAAAGGCTAAATTATTAACCATGACATCTGAGACCTGAAATTAACTGAATTACTTCAAGAGAGTTCCTGCTGTATGTAGGTACATACAAAATCACTTTAAATACTTTAGACTCCAAGTGCTTTAATTTAAATCTTTCATGGTAAACTGAATCATAACTATTAACTTACGCATTTAAAAAAAAAACACTTCATTTCTTTAAAGCAATATGTATTTGCGTATCTACTATCTGCCAAACACTGCGCCGAGGATACATTAATGAGCAAAAAGACATGATGCCTCGCACCTCACAGAATTTATAGGCTAAGAAGGAGGAAGACATCAAATGTTGTGACTATTAAAGTAGAAATGCAAAAAGAAACTCAGACAAGCAGCAGTCAATTTTGTACTACAGCACGGAAATAATCAACTTACACGAAGAGCTGAGGCAAAACTGTTTTTCAGATTGGTGGATATGCTCATGAGCAAAGGTTCCCTGCAAGTAATCATAGCCATTCCAGCTGTCAAGTTACGCATCATGTGATGAGCTGCTATTCGCATTCGAGATTCCTCAGAATCCAGGGCAAAATCCTTCCTCACTATTTGCTCACAAGTAGTCATGGCGATCTTAATTGATCGGTCCACCACAGGATGGACCAATTCCTGGACAGCTCGTTCAATTGCTTGGCGCACACACTGCTTCAACTGTGGGTGGGCCTGAAACAAGGGAATCTAGGTGGGAAAAAACAAGATAAGTCAACAGCTTGATAAGATAACCAAATTTCTATGGGCAATCACACCCAGGATTTTGGAATAATTTCAAGGTTAACCACCAACTACCAATTCCAACTTTAATTAGTAAAAAGCTCAGGAGTGAGAAATTGGTCTACAAAGAGGTAGTGGTAGTAGTATACCTTGTGATACAAGATACCACGTCTCTGGTTTTTAAAAAGTTCTATCCTTCATTTCAAGATGCATTACCTGCTTAAAGACACAGTACCTGCTTAGTTAAAATGTGTGACTTAAGTATTCTTTTATTTTTTTAAGATTTATTTATTTTTAGAGGAGGGGAAGGGAGGAAGAAAGAGAGAGAAACACTGATCGGCTGCCTCTCACACAACCACAACCAGGAACCCAGCCCACAACCCAGGTATGTGCCCTGGCAGGAAATTGAACCAGCAACCTTTTGGTTTGTGGGACAATGGCCAGCCCACTGACCCACACCAGCCAGGGCTCAAGCACTCTTTCAAAAAGTAACTTCTTTAGTAGTTTGGGAAAATGGAAAAAGAATCAAGTTTACAGAGAAAATGCCTTCTACAAAAACTTTTATTGATACAAATAATTCCTCAGAGTAGCAAGCATTTTATATAAAGCCTTTGCTTTCACTTGAAAGATTGTTTCCAATCTTTTCTCTGGTAGAAAGTATGCCCTAATACTCAGTCTCTTTAACTTACTGAATTTATAAGAAATTTTAAATACAAAAGTATTCCGATTACTGGGAATACCACAATTTCTAGATCTAGGTTTTTCCTTCAAAATCTAAGTGTCACATCTACAGAAAGAAAGACCAGGTTCAAATGATATCTTTAAAATGTTTCGAGTCCTTTAAATACAAAAATTCAATGGATTAATAATGTCACTTCTATACTTGTGAACATTTTCAACTTCTAAAAGCAATGACCATGAAAACTCCAAGTATCTGATTCTAAACTAAACAAATGTTAAGCATAATGAAAGACAGAAGATAATCAACTATCACTCCAAATACAGACAGTAAAATACAACCTGTAAGTATAGAGAAAAAAATTGAGGAGAATTTACTTTATGACATTAGACCAGACTACCTCCCAGAAATAGGAACACAGAAACAAACCATGAACTTACTTCCAGACCTTGACCTGGAGATTTTATACACACTCATGAATCAGCTCAGTTTCAGCTATCCGCCTAGAGAAACAGCTTAATGCAAAGGTAAGGCGACACGATAGTGAAAATAAAGAGCAAAAGCTATGCTATACACTGAGGATCTTCTAACCTGAGCAGGGATTCTTAGAGATTGTGATTATACGGGGTGTAGCAAAAGTACATTTCCAGTTGTTCGTATGGAAAATAATAAAGTAAAAATAAACAAGAATAAATTCTGTTTTTCATACTCACAACTATAAACCTACTATTGCCCCACTCTGTATTGCCAGCTGTCTTTTTTAAATAGCATCTAAGTATATTTAATTTTATAGGTACTTAGCAAACAAGAAGTATTCACTGCAAACACAACTTCCATTCAGAGAGGCCAGAGGTCAGATCCAAGAAAAATATCAAAGGCCACTTCTCCATCAGTCTCTTAGTCAAAATAAAGGCTCACACACTGGGCTGAGGACCATGGATGGTTCCAAATTTTTGCCATTCTAATAGGGAATGGTATGCCTCTCTGGTGTGCACAGGGGCCAACTGTCTTCACTTTAATCACGGATTTGGATATGCTGAACCAATATAAATGACGGCTAGTCACAATAACTGTTTTAGAATAGAAAAAAGAAAACCCAGCTGTA
Source organism: Macrotus californicus (assembly GCA_007922815.1). Classification (NCBI taxonomy): domain Eukaryota; kingdom Metazoa; phylum Chordata; class Mammalia; order Chiroptera; family Phyllostomidae; genus Macrotus; species Macrotus californicus. Next base: position 141,873 of record VMDR010000859.1, read on the forward strand.
CTATACAGAGCAGTCCCAATCCCTGCTTTCTGCACAAAAACCTATAACCTAAGAATCTGGGAAGAAGGGAAAAAGGAAAGATGACCAGTGTCACGAAGTAGAAGTTGGGGGATGGCATGGTGTTTACTTACTGTCGGGTTTAGAGTAATGTGTGGTCCAAGGCCTGCGAGGGAATAGACATTGATGTCGTGATAGCTGTACTGTGGCTGTGGGGGAACCGTAGCTGTACAGGTGGTACTGGTAGCTGGTGTTGTAGAAGTTGCTAAATGTAAAGAGATAAAATAAGAGCTAATTAAAAAAAAAGCAGATTTCTTGATTTCACTATACAAATAGCAGGGCATCAATGGCTTGTATTAAATTAGTGGGTAGGAATCTGGGGTGATGGTACAAATCCTATCCTCCTCTCCCTGAATTATTGTAAGGGAAACTCTAGCTGGTTGGCCATCCCCGGATTTGAGGAATAACACAGGCTGTCATGCCAATGAATTCTTTCTAAGACCTCAAACAATATAAATGAGAACCAGACTTAAGAACACTGTATGTTACTCAGATGGAATCTAATATGATACGACAATGCCTAGACATTGCTAATATTTTCTTAATAATTTAGAAGGCCCACCAAAAAGTACACAAGAGTTTCAGCACCAGATAATGTTGAACAACTATAACTTGCTATATGCATGGAAATGTACCATTTAAGGGAACATTCTGGTAAGTAAAGCACACTTACTTGTGGTTGTAATGGGAGGGAGTTCTTCCGGCTGCTTGACATCTTTCTTTGGAGCAGAGAGCTGCTCATCTAAGTTCTTTAGGCGATCTTTATCCTTCAGGAGGTTTCCAGGTTTTAGCTCATTGATGTCTAATGCAAGGTTCTTGCAGAGGACCTCAATCTCAAACTTCAAGTTTAACTGCAGAATTCCAATTATTTGATTAGAACTTTTAAAATAAAATTTTATCTTTATTCGTAATATACACTATTCTCCAGTTATTACAATGTCCTCCCCCAATGCTCTAACTGTCCTGTAAATGCTAATAACGTGAAGACAGAAAATGTTCCAAAGTATGAAGAAGCAAAAAATTTACCTTTAAGTCATGTTCCTGATGTAGCTCAGCTAATACATTCATAATTGCCATTGTCCAGGGGTTGGGTGGCCTAAAAACCTAAAGAAAACCTATTATGTTAACCTGGCCCCCAAATCACTTCAATTTGTGTTATTTAAAACAGTTAAGCACTTACACTTAAGTGGCCATAACAAAACCCCTAGATTTCCCATCTATATATTTTTATATATTTCAGAAAAACGCCAAAACCCAAAGCTACCTGTTAGCCATCAGTCCTTTCATTCATTCTACTTAGCCCCTCATATTGGAAATGCAACTTAACCCAAAGCAAACAGACTGAACTAGTTACTGTTCATAAGAACTAAGGATGTAACTTCTTCACCTTGCGCGGAAATTAACTCTTACAAATTTAGCCATCAATAAGATATTAAAGTCTACTCACCACACTACGAATGCTAGACTCTAAGACTTTGGCAACAAAGGGCACTACATAGAGCAATTCCTGCTGTCCCTTAACATAGGCCTCTAGCAGCAACGATTTCACATCCAAGTCCTGAAGGGAAAAAAATATTTTTAAAAGCTGAGGATGTATTTTAAAACCCTTCACAAACTACACAGAAGGGCAACTTGCTAAATTCATCCTCAAAACAGGAATCAACACAAAAAGACTCTTGCCTTACAAAAAGCGAAGGGTGACAAATACACCTTACTGGCTTTTGTTTATCCTGTCAAATAACGTGAAGCCACGAGCATGCAATTACGGATTCAAAATGTTCGCCAAACTCTTATGAATACCCAATAATCATTAAAATAGCCCCCCAAAAGGTCAAGACTTTTAGACACAATATGCTGTATGAACACTCTCAAGTTCTACATACACCTTTAGCTGGAACTCACAGTATGTAAGATGGGTTTATTTTTAGCTAGTGTAATCATTCCTAGCCAATGTCCCAAATTCTTCAGCAAAGAACGATCTGAGAAATTGGCTGCAGCTTTATCAGAGGTCAGTAATACCTTAAAAAAAAAAAAAAAAGTAGGATTAAGACAGGTACGAAAATGAGCTTATGGGAAGGGGAAAAATTCTCAACTAAATGTCTAAAAATTCCATTATTCTATGTTAAAAACAAGCCACTGATTATGAGAACATGCCCCCAAAGTAAATCTACTCCATACTATCATAGCACTGTTTTGTTCAGTGACATTTTTAACCTTTAAATGTCTTTCTTTACATTTTATTTTTAATAGGTAATATAACTGCATCACACAAAAGACAAAGTACACAAGGTTCAATATGTCATGTGTGCTCCTACAGAAACCATGTTAAAATTCTGAAAGTGTCAGATAGTCTGAAGCAGAGATCCAACTCCCAATCTATCCTGAATAGCTAAATTCAATTCAAATGAAGACTCTATCTATGCTTCTAAGCTCATCAAGACAGCAGGCATACAGTTACAAAGATGTAACCAAAATCACAGTATCTACTGCAAACTTTAGTGTTATCCAGGTTACTCACCATACAACTCTGGAGACAAGCTAACTTTCTGAAATACAACATAATATTGCATACACACTTCTTTGCAAATTTCTGGAAAACCCAATCCATTTCATTAATCCTTTTTTTCAAAGATTGTACTTATTTATTTTTAGAGAGAGGAAGAGGGAGGGAGAAAGAGAGGGAGAGAAACATGGATGTGAGAGAAAAACACTGATCAGTTGCCTCTCACACTCCCCCAACTGGGGACCTGACCCGCAACCCAGGCCATTTCATTAATTTTCTAGTTCTTTCTTTTGTAAGGGGGGATAGAGTCATCACATCCACCCATCTACTTACACAGTACCTCTGAATTTATGGCTATAAATTAAAATGTATAATTTAAAACATTGTTTGAAAGGATCTTGAGATTCTGCTTCCAAGTGTGTGGAAATTTTCGTACACCCCAACCATCCTTACTATCAGATAATAAAGGCTAAATATAGTTATGTTCCTTAACCCTATCCAGCAACAGCAGAATGGTACAATGTCAGCTGTGCACCAGAAAGAGCTAGGAATTCTTTTGCACTACAGCGTAACCTAGAAAGGGGAAAATTCCCATCCACAGGTTTAAATATAGTGCTGGCTCATCAGCTAATGTCTCAAGTTATTCAGTAAAGAATCATAGCTGTATGTTGGTTCACACTGTGTACTCTAGAAGTTATTCCTCCTTATAAATAAAATACTTGAATTTTATGGAACAAGGATTAACTCATTAGGAGTAGTTTAACCTTAAAATAAACTAAGAATCCTAAACAACCGGTAGTCCACCAACAGGTCCAGAGTTGAGAAATATCTGGCACTTAAGACATAAAGGAAAACATTCACTGCAACACTATTTCTGTAATAGTGAAAGTTAACAACCTAAATATCCATTAGCAACATATATCCATACAATGAATTTCTATTAAAACTATTAAAAAAACAAAAACAAAGGGATTATAGCTAAGAGCATTCTACAAATAATACGTGGAGGGGAGAAAAGCAAGTTAAAATCACACAGAGGTTGAAAAACCATGCACAGGATGATGAAAACAAATTCAGAATAGTAGTTACTTTCAAAGTAAACAGAACACAGTATGTGTAGAAGACTAAACTCTTCATGAAATTTAGTTCTGTCTTTGAAACAAATGCTAGAGCAAAGTTTCATAAACAACATGTACAAAAAACAGCAACACTCTCAAAACAGAAAAAGAACAGAAAAGAAGTACAAGAACTAATTTACTTTGATGTTTCTGTAGGTCTCATTTAAAACCATCTTATTAAATTCAGGATTCTTCAGCGTGTCAAGGAAGTTTGAATACAGGCTGTGAAAGTTTGGCTCAATACTGACTCTCTTCATAACCAGGTATTGTGAAACCCAAGGCATGAATTCTTCCTTCACAGTTTCCTTTAGTTCTTCAACCTAGCCAACCAATGACACGGGAAGTATACAATTAGAAGATGAAAAAATACGGTTATGTGTTTTGTTTCTGAGAACAGTACTACAAGCACATGGGGCTCCTTGCAAAATTAGGTGCTAAATCAAATCACCATGCTACATCTCTCCCTCACACCAGGGAGATGCTGTGAAGTACAGTTAACTTCAACTCCATAAACTGTGGGTGATCAGGCTGAAACATCTATGGTAGCTTTGAACTTTAAAATTAAAAAACATGTAGTCGCCCTCGCCCCATCTTGGCCAACTCTCCAGTGGACCAAAAGAGAATACATGACTAATCTACAACCTGCCACTAAAAGACCTAACACCAGCACTGTATTCTCCTAGATTTCCACTTCCAGGAACCATCTGTAAAGTTTAATGATTCTTTTCCAAAAAGGATATTAAAAGCTTTAACCTCTCCCCCAATCCTTTATGGTGGGATTTGAAGAGACAGTACTGCATACGAGGTCTGTCCAGAAGGTATCCACCATTTAATATGAAAAACAGACATTATAACTGAAGAAGATGTAAGATACAGGAAAACTGTACATAAAACAATGACCCCTCAGTCCCTTTCCAAGTAGGTACCTAGGATCTCACACAGCTCTCCCAATTACCATCAGCTGCCCCATTGTATTTTCCTGAATCTCATAGATGGTGTGAAATCTCTTCCCTTTCAAAGGTGATTGTAATTTTGGGAAAAGCCAGAAGTCACAGGGTACCAAATCTGGCTGTAAGGGGTCTGAACCACCTGCATTATTTGATGTTTCACCAAGAAACTCTGCAGGAGATGTGATGCGTGAGTGGGCTCTTTGTTGTGATGAAGCTGCCAATCACCAGTTGCCCATAGCTGCAGCCTTCTAAATTATCCCAATAGCTTTCACAGAATATTCAAGCTTAACACAAAATCTGATGCAGATTCGTTGCTCCACTCATTCAGTTATTTTGAATGTGACAGCCACACAGTGCACATGCTCACTCAACGGGCATCTCCCGCCCCCACTGACTGAGTGAAATCGTCATTGTTCACACATGTGCATTCCAGTCCACTATCCTTGGCTGCGAAGTTACATTGATGTCAGCAAACTGTTCTCATTTTATTAACAATGTCTGACTTTTCCCAGACAGACCTCGTATATCTCAAATCCACTTGTTTAGTCTAACCTTACTGGCTAAAATGTCCTTTTCGAAGTATTGTCTTAGCATATAATCTTGTAAGGGAAGCATCATTCCTGCTGCTTTTCACAAGGTATGCCTCAGCTATCAGGCTCCTAATAAATGCTTTAAATGGTTTCTGGGAGAGACATGAGTTGTGGGTAGAACAGGAGTGTCCAACCTTTTGGCATCTCTGGGCCACACTGGAAGAGTTGTCTTGGGCCACACATTAAATACACAAACACTAACAAAAACTGATGAGCAAAAACAAGGTCTGTGCATAATTTTCGTGATATCCGCCACCACAGATGAGTAAGAAAGCACTCACATAATAACCCTAACTATGCAGCAGCCCTTGTGATAATCTTTTCAAATCATCAAGCAGGTCCCAAGTTTGTGATCACTAATACATAAAATACACATATCTAGGTAATAAAACTCGGTAATGTTTAAGTAAATTTACAATTTTGTGTTGGGCTGCATTTATAGCCATTCTGGGCCATATGCAGCCCATGGAGCACAGGTTGGACACCCCTAGCGTAGAAGTACCTTCCATCATTAGATCATGAAATTTGTTTTAAAATGCTTGCAACACACTGCAAAACAATATATTTAAAACTATTGCTATTTAACATCTACAAAACACAACCACTAGTGGTATATCCACATTCCCCTTTTTGTTTTTTAAAGATTTTATTTATTTTATTTTTAAAGAGAGGGGAAAGGAGTAAGAGAGAGGGAGAAAAACATCAATATGTGGTTGCTTCTCACGTGGCCCCCACTGGGGACCCAGGCATATGCCCTGACTGGGAATCAAACTGGCGACCCTTTGGTTCACAGCCTGCGCTCAATCCACTGAGCTACACCAGCCAGGCACATTCCCTTTGTTTTGATTCTATTACTTTCTACTTCTAAAGTGAAGTATTAAAAAGGATGCAGAATGAGAAATAAAAATCCCCCAACTCATTAGGGATAACAATAAGGAGCATTAGTGATATACAAATATTACAGAAATAGTGATATGTAAACAATTACATCATGCTCACCTTTTGTGTCATATTCGACTGTGAGAGATTGTTGAAGATAAAAGCAATTTTCTCTTGTATATTTTCTGGGGGCTCTACAATTCTTTCAGTTTGGTCTGTGGCCACAAGCAACGTATCTATATTTGTTGTATTAATAGAAGGCTAAAGAAATAAAGTACATAAAATAAACAAATTAAAATGCTTAGCTGACAAATCCCAGGAAAAATGTATACAAATTCCTTCAGTATAAAATATACATGGTTGTGCACTGAAGTGTTGGCAAGAATATATATTAAACTATTCATAGTGGCTGCCTCTAGGAAATCTGGGGGAAATCTGGGGGAAATAAAATACATGCTCACTAAATGCATATATTACAACACAACAAATCTTGGAAGAGAAAAAAGGCAGACCTACTTACTGGCACATCTTTCTTAAAGCTGACTCCGGTAGGCCTGGTGACAGTAACCGTTTTAGCAACAGTGGTGGTTGTTGAGGTGGTTACCATAGTGCTAACCTGACCAGCAAGGGGTGCTTTTGCTGGAACCTGGGCCTGAGCCTGGGCCTGAGCCAGTGCAATACTTCCAGGGGTTGTGATAGAGCCCTGCATTTTCACAGGAGGATCTCTAGACTGCTGTCCATACTCGATATACTATAGGGGTAGGGAGAGGAAAACACATTAAAAGAGTTCCTAACAGAAATTGAAAATTTTGAATCACACATCCCTCAGTTCTGAGAGGCTACAGATCATTACAGATTACTCCTGTGGTTCATCTTCCTTACTCCTTGACCCATGTTCCCAAAAATACAATACATAAGTGGATATACCACAGCCTCTTTGGGGTAAAATATTATGAAAGAAGCCATCTAGCAAAAAAACTTCCCCAAAAGCAACCACAAATGCCTACATATAAATTTCTTTAAATTCCTTAACACACATATTTTAATTACTTAAAAAACTTATACAGTAAACTGATCTTTTTATTGGGTGCTGATGACAAACCTACGGCCTAAAATACACATTGCAATGTGTATTACCTCTCGGTAAAGCTATTACTACAAACAAAAAACAAAACAAAACAAAACAAAACACAGTGCAAGCCAACTAGAGGGTAGGCAATGATACTGGATGGATGTTCCAGGACAGGTTTAGAAATTTTAAGAACAGTTACATAAGATGGATTAAAATGTATATTCTCTAGGTCCTTTTCCTCTGGGACTGCCTCCTTTTCAAGAAACACGTCAAAGTAATCAAAGCAGGCTAAGAAGGCTACCTTTTTTAGTAACACTAGTCTAAGTTTTGAACAAACAACCTTGAATCATATTCAAATCAAAGGAATAACTTATTTATATTCAAGACTAGCATTCTAAATCCTTTTTAAAATCTGGCAAAGTTTCTCTTGGTAACAGTCAAAGATGTCTGTCCTTCGATAGCATTACCAGGCTAAAAGACTGGTAAAAGCCTTATAGTAAATCAAGCAGAACCATTATTTACAAAAGATAAGGAGTGCATTTTTTTCACAATCTATTCTAAGCTGCAAAATAAGCAACAAATAATATGCATACCTGTATCATGCCAATCATGAACAAATCTTAATGCCATTCTCAATATCCAAAGTCAAATCAAAATAGATAAAACCTCCAACTATTAGAAAGGTTTTAGGTATAAAAGATGCTTACCTCCTGTAAATGATGTGGAAATTGCATAAAGTGACTGATAGAAGCCAAGTGCTGACAATACTGGGGATAGTCCTTCAATCTGCCAATGAAAATATTCATTCATTATTTCAAGTAAGAACAGGGGCAGTACAATTAACAAAAATTTTCTTCCAAATGCTAGTCTAGGCCATTTCTCCCATTCTACCTATCAACTACCTTATTTGAAGAGAATGCCAAAAGGAAGAACACTGAAGTAGAGGGGAGAAATATTTATAAACTTCACCTCATTTTACATCAGAAAACAATGTTTTTAAAAGTTTTATTTTACCTAAAACTTACAATCATACAATGAGTCAGTAAAACTGCTACCTGGAAACAACCTCAAATGCTCACCAACGGGTGAATGGAGAAACAATCTGTAGTTAATCCATACAATGGGATACTAGTCAGCAATAAGAAGAAACTATCCAAACAAGTAGTAACAGATCAACCTCAAAAGTACTATGCTAAGTGCAAAAATCAGATTTCATAAACATTATGTTTGGCTCAATTCGAGTAACAACCTGGGAAAATCTGAGCCAAATCAGATCAGTGATTGCCAGGGATTAGAGGTAGGGGAAGGTGAACTTCAAAGGGCAAACAAGAGAACTTCTTGGGGAATATATTCAGTATCTTCACTGTGATTGTGTTGGTTACACGACTATAAATTTGTCAAAATTCAAAGAACTGTGTATCTAAAAATGGTGGTTTTACTGTGTAAAAAGTATACTTCAATAAACATGCTCCCCTTACAATTTCATTTTATACTGTTCTTACCACTTATAACTAATTGAACTGTTTTCACTTCTTCTCCTTCTACTTCACACAGTTGTTACAATTAGTTAACACAGATATAATGATGGGGCATGGTTAATCGTTAGTTGATGGCATAGTTGATACATGAGTTGTTATTTCCCCTTATATTAAAAAAGAGAAGTTTCACAGAAAACCTACCCACTCACCTATTTTTAAATCTATCTAGTGCAGCAATCCCGAAATAATACATTTTGGATCCAAAAGGCTTGCGTAAGGCTTCAAGAACGTATCTCAGGGCCAGGCCTAGTGCCATGTAAGTGACCAGTCCTTTTTCAATTATCCCACCAAACAGGCAGGCTGTTATATGTAATTCTTTATCAGGGTACTGGGGGAAAAACCGATATTCTTCAAACAAGTTCCTTAGCATACAATTAAATACTTCTCGTTCCCTCTTTATGGTAGAGTCTTTAAACCTCTGTAGCATTTCTAATACCTAGAAAAAGCAAGACAAAAACAAGGCACACATAAAGGAAACTATTACTAAGAGCCTTCCTAAAGTCTGTTAATAGAATTATTAAGCAGAACATTTCATAATAAATTGAGCTTGAGATAAATGTTAAAGTTTCAAATGATACATAGACTTATCAACAAACTTTGAGGTAGATTTCTAAAAACCTGAAAGGGCATTTAAGATTTACCTAGACCATAAAGATCTCAGTCATCCTAGATACTCACCTCATCAACAGACATGGTGGGATGTGGTGGGTGGTTATATATTCTCTGGAAATAGCTGTTTGCTTCATCATCTATCTCTTTACTAAAGTGCTGATTTGCCTCTGGCCACACCTGAGACAAGTCCGCTGTTAGAAACAGAAAAGCAACCAGTGGGCATTTAGGCTCTTACTTCACTCCCCCATAATGCACACACAGAGCCAGGGAGAGACCAATATAGTTTTAATTTTAAGGGGAAAAAAAATAAAGAAACGGAAGACAGTATTAAGTAGTCAAGTTTTAATATTCAGCTGTTCTAGTACACATAAGGGATTTTAACAACATTCCTTAAAACTACAGATCTAACTTAATATTTTCTTCCTGAAGACTTTCATAGGTTCAAATTTACAATGCATTTACCCTTAATATAACCTCACTCAAGGTTAACAAGTCTTTACTACTTTATAAAAATAATAAAAATCACATTTACCATGTAAGAGTCATCAATGCATGTGCATGACATACTGATATAAACACAAAGCATGCTACAAAACGTAACACTCAGACAGGCCTTTCACACTAACATTTTCAAGTCATTTGGTACACTGTCGAATTTTGCATAATGAATATTTAGTCCCAACAACTATAAGTCAATATACCTATGTATTACAAAGAAGACTTCTCTGACTTTGGGATAACTAAGGAGATGAAACTTTAAAAATTGTTTTAAATAACATCATATATATTACCCAATATACATGGCAGTACTTATTGCATGTATTAAGGTTACATATATCATAAAGTTATAACCTTAAAATAAATTAAAAGTTACTTATTTTATAAACTGCCAAGTTGAAACAGAAACCTGAAATCCTCGTGGTTGTTCTTGATTTGTTAATCCCAAAAATTTAGGATTAGTATAAGATTGTTCTTTTATTTAGTAAAATCTATACGTAAGATTTTACTTTCCTCTTTACTATACACCTTACTTTAAGGATAACACCCCTAAGGATGCTAACTCTTATTAACCGTCACTTTTTTTCTGGCACTCCAAATCAAGGTAGAGTGATACATCAAATTTCCACTTTAGTAATTCAGATTCATGAATTTCCTCCCACTGATCTAAGAAGTCCATGAACATATGGCCCCACTGACAATATAGTAAGTCAATGTTTTTGTCCATATAACTGTAGAGACAACAAATTGGACATAAAATTTAAAAAAAAGTTTTGTGTGCATCAGTCACGCTTCACAATCACAGACAACACTACCACTTACAAGGTTTCATCTTACTCTGCTGGAATGTAGGCTGGTTCAGTCCAGAGGTGCCCAGTTTCCTCTGTACAAAAGGATCGTTATTCACTGCAGGAAGTCCAAGGGCCCCAGTTCCTATACCAGTCAGGCTGCCTGTGCCAAGACCACCTACTAGAAAGAATGAAGCAGCCAGAAGTTTTATCATTACTCACATTCTTGACTGTATTCACATCAAAGATGTAATTTCTTATTTTAAAAGGCAGAGCCTTTATTAATTCTCTTATAATGTCTGTTTAATTTTAGAGAATTCTAAACTAATAAAGAGTATACAAAAACAGACAATGCCAAAATTTCTTTAGCATTTAGAATTATTATTTTGTCTATATTCTTGATAAGATAGTAATACGCAAACATTTTAACTGTACATTCTCATGTGATATAAGATAAAAGGTAATCAAAATAAGAACTAGCTTGCTTTCCTCAGTGATTACAAACAGAAGAATTTCACGCTACTACCCACCAAGTCAGCATGAACCAGGTCATCTTTATTCCCTGTTAGCCTAGCAAACAGAATTCTTCTAATAATTAGGACCTCACGAAGGCCTTACCAAAATAGGGTAAATCTGGTTTAAATCAATGAACAATCAGGGCCAGAACCACACAGCAACAGTATTAACTAGGTTACAAGGTAATTACAACATTTTAGTCCTTAGGTTTTAATACTCTAAATGTATAGTCTGAAAGATAAAAGGTGCAGCTAACTTAGGGGAAAGAAGTGGGTCCAAGAGAAGGGGAAAAAGGAATCTTTACTTCAATATAAAGCTAAAAGCCTAAATATCTGAAAAACTTAGAAAGTTTTAGGAATTTACTATCATTTTCAAAGTAGATTAAGTGCAAGGAAGCAGAACAGGCACCTGAATCTGATGAAATATTTTCTACCTTTATTAAATCAACCTTTAGTAATTCATAAAGCCATGAGTTCTGATCTATGACAATTCCTTTAAAAGTTGTGTTTAACACACTTGTTACTGTTTATAATGTTGCTTGGTAATGCAGAATCCTTACTGAATAATTCGACTAACTTTACAACTAAAATATCTTAATTGCAATTCAACTAAATTAATATTATAATAGTATAATGTTTTTTCTTCCCAACTACAGATGTTGAAGCCAATGTTTACAATCTAGTTTAAGCAGTTTTTCTTATCAGAGTCACCACAAACTAAGGCACAATGAATATTACAAACAACTTGCATCTGTCCCACCCCCTTACCTGGAAGTTGTGATGAAAGTCCTCCAATACCACTGAATGCAGTTGTTTGATTTGGGGTAGAAAGGGGTGGAAATGCTTTTGCTGGTGACTGAGGGGTACTGAATGCAGAACCCAAATTTGGAGGAAAACCCTGCATACTCTGGGTGTGAGGGGCAGCTGAACCACCTATACTAAGAGATGCCATTCCAGCAAGAGGGTCAATCTAAAGAAAAACATTATAAAAATATATTAAATATACCTCAAGCAAAGACTGACATATGACATAGGTAAAGCAATCTTTAGTAACAGCTCTTTGTGTGCTTAATAAGTAAACTGCAAGACCCCATACAATCGTAATGACACTTAAATCCCAAAATCGAGTCATCAAGTGTGTCAGCCTTTTTTCTTCCTATTACCAGAGATGGAACAGATTTAAAGAGTAAGCCCCTGCCCAAGTACCGGAGCTGTAATACGAGGGCTACAAAATTCAACAACATGTAAGATAAACTGCCCTGAAGCTTACAGCTTACTAAACATTTAGTAGTGACATGGGACAGTTATTACATTAGGTCTTTACAATTTCCCTTTAAGACAAAAAGAATCTCTCAAACATTTAACTTTCAGCACAATAAAAGCATTATAAATCAGAAATTGTCCAGTCAAAACAAGCAAATCTAGTCAAAATTTGAAAATCTTAGGGACTGGAGAGGATTAGCTCTAATTCAATAAAAAAGAAAAAGTGCAGTAACAACAAAAACAAGGTATGCTATTCACTAAGATTTTTTAAAAATATCTAATAACTGTACTTTTGATCTTCGTAATTTATGGCATTATTTCAGATCTTCATGACTATAGAAAATGACATGCTAAATGCCTCTCATACAGTGGCCACTAAGGAATCACTAAATGTTCCTTCTTTTCTTAAACCCCAAACTGTCATTCAATGGCAGGTGAAAATAGAAGCGAAATATGTTGCTCCCAGAGAGAAGGGGGTGGTTGGTGTCAGGGAGTAACTTAAATGTACCTTGTTTTTAAAAGAGCAGTTCAGTTGAGAGCTGAAGAGCCCCAGTTATAACAAGTCCTTATGCTCTAGCACTGTTGCTTGGCCCGTGAAGCTACAAACAAGACACATCAGGTTCAAAGGCAGTGCTTATTTCTCAAGTCTAAGTTATTCTTATTTTAAAAAGCCCTTACCATTTACCTGCATAAATTACTTTGTATCTTTCCTCTCAGAATCATGTTCCATTTAATATTTATAATCTATTCTCAACTACAATGCCTATTTACGGATTTCCTTAAAATGTAGTAGTGTACACTAGACATGCAGTTATCTAAAATGTAATAAACTCAGACAGTTTTCCTTTGAGTAGATTGTTAATGATGATGTAGAAGTTTATTCTATTCCACGTCTACAAACAAATGCAGATGTACCAAATACAGAGGTACAATTACCTGAACAGGAGAAATGGCATCTAAGCTGCTAGCACTAGGAGGGCGACCTTTTGGCATAACTCCAGGTGGTGGCTGTCTGGCCTTATTCATAACATTACTGCAATTGGCTACCATGGTGAGGATGGTTTCTGATAACTCCTGAGAAACACTCCTGAAGAGGAAAGTGAAATATATCACATGTTATTCCCAACAACACTTAACAAGTATGATTCTCTAATAAAGATAATTTGCTGAAACATATGGTTAAATTTCTATCATATCCTATGTCTTCGCATCTGTCATTAATCACTAGGATGTTCGGAGCATTGGCTTTCTCTTGCAAGCCTAATTTACACCTCTGAAATTGAACTTTGTGTATAGTACACCAATATACGTTAAAATATTCCAAGTAACAATCCATGTTCTCAACCACTTTGTGAAAAATGATGCTTAAACCAGGACATATCAAAGCAAACAAGCAGTTTTTATACTAGTTTCCCATAGTCAAAGATAAGACATTTATTTAAGTTTAGGTAAAATTACCACACAAATAATCAGTAAGTACTTTTGGTAAGCACATGGAAAACTGATTTCCAAATAACCAGGATAAATGTTTAACAGAAAAACCCACCTGCCTACCTCAACGTGTTACTGCCTCATAAAACTGTGGAGCCCTGGCTGGTGTGGCTCAGTGGATTGAGCTCCAGCCTGTGAACTGAAGGGTCTCCGGTTCGATTCCCAGTCAGGGCACATGCCTGGGTTGTGGGCCAGGTCCCCAGCTGGGGTCATGCAGGAGGCAACTGATTGATGCATCCCTCGCATATTGATGTTTCTCTCCCTTTCTCCCTCACTTCCCCTCTTTCTAAAAGTAAATAAATAAAACCTTTAAAAAACAAAACCCTGTGGAATGCTTTGTACTCATAAGCTGTGTACAAACTTGATACTGTCTTAGATCTTCTAAATTCAAAATCCTATTACTGCCATTAAAAAGTAAAAGTAGTCACTCAGACAAAACAGAATAGATAAGAACAGAAGACTATAAATCACCTAGACCTAACAGACATATACAGAACACTCTCTACCCAGCAGTAGAATACACATCCTCCTCAAACACACATGAAAAATTCTGCAGGACAGACTATATGATAAGTCTCAATGAATTTAAAGAGACCAAAACAATATAAAGTATATTCTACCACAATGACACTAAAAATCAGAGTAGTAAAACTAGTAAACTGACAAATAAGAATTACACAATATACTTTTATAACCAATGGATCAAAGAAAATTACAAAATACTTTCAGATGACAATGAAAACAGTACCAAACCCAAAGCATTTCATAAGTGGAAATTCAAAGGCATAACATCCCTGGTTAAGAAGAAAAATCTCTGGGGTTTGGGGGGAGGCAGGAGAGAAGGATATAAGGGAGATAAATGACGACAGAAGGAGACCGGACTTTGGGTGGTGAACACTAAATACAGTAAGTGGATGATGTGTTACAGAATTCTACATCTGAAACCTATAATTTTATTAACCAATGTCATGCCAATAAATTCAATAAAAAATAATAAAGAAACATGGAACCCATTTCTAATTTCCCATAATCAAAGAATAAACATTAGCATGTTAAAAAAAGAGAAAAATCTCAAAAACCTAACCTTTCATCTTCACAAATTTTTAGACAGTTCAAACTAAACCCAAAACAAATAGAAGAAATAAAGTTTAGAGCTTAAATAAATAAAATGGAGAACAGAAAAACAAAACACTGGTTCTTTGAAAAAGTCAACAAAGTTGACAAACATTTAGCTACACCAACCAAGAGAAAGGCATTCACAATTCCTAAAATTGAGAGGACATTGCTACCAACCTTACATAAATAAGAATGACTGTCGGAATATAATATCAAGCAATAACATGCCAACAGATCAGATAACCTAGATGAAATGGACAAACTTCGACAAGAAACAGAAAATCTGAAGAGAGAGAGCGATACCAAGTAGATATAATGAATTACTGTATTTTGCCATGTATAATGCACTCTTGTGAATAATGTGCACCCACGTTTTTGGCCCAAAATTTCAGGAAAAAAATTATCTCTCCTTTTAATTTTTTAATTCAATTTCTTATTTATTGACATTTAGAAACAAAAACCGATTTTACATAGTATAGTACTTTAAATTTAAAAAACAGTGGATTGAGCGCCGGCCTATGAACCAAAAGGTTGCTGGTTCAATTCCTGGTCAGGGCACGTGTTGGGGTTGAGGGCCAGATCCCTGGTTGGGGGCATGTGAGAGGTAACTGATCGATGCACATCTCTTACACATCCATATTTCTCTCCCTTTCTCCTTTCCCCTCTCAATGAATGAATGAATCAATCAATCAATGAAAGAAATCTTTTAAAAATTGGATTTTCTAAGCTGCTGTTGGTGTTAATCATTCATCCTTCCTTCCCCAAATCAACAATTACCCATATAATACAATCCTAAAATTAAAGGTCATTTTCAAACATGCTCTTCTTACCCCGCACAAGCTTGTAAACAGGCCAACATTGTCGCTAGAGTTTCTGGAGGAAGTTGAGCACTTTTGGGCTGATCTTTCTCTGGGGCAAGTCCACCCAAAATAGAAGGGCACCGTCTCTTTAAAAAAGTCATGCATGCTTGGATAAAAGGCTCCTGAGAAAGAGAAAGTCTTTAAGTGTATTTGAAATTGACCTTAATTGCTTTCAGATTAAATATAAATTGATTTCAGATTAAAGACTAAGCACTATGACTAAAATCCAGAATAACATCACAATTGCCATTTAAAAGGTTATTTTTCTTTAGCTCTTTTAGCCATCAATATTTAAAACACTAATAAATGGACAAATCCTGCTTACTCCATGCTCTCGAATTTTATCTGTGAGCCACTTGTCAAGTTTGAGGTATTCACGACGTGAAGCAAGTGCAGCAAGGTCGATAACAAAGGCAAATGGAGTACCATTTAGCAGCATTGACAAGGCCTGAAGAAAAAGAATATTGGAAACTACAAATCAAGCAATTAAGTAATTTTCTATCTCTCTGTCCTATTTTGTTTTCTGCTTTTATGTTCAAAAACAAGTCTAAATAAAACATATTGCTAGTATTTTCCTGGCCATAATTTTTTAAACAGTGTACTCCGTCAACAGTAACGTTAGTACCTACCTAAAATAAGGTCAATGTTTCAACCTAGCTTTACCTTAAAATTAAACTTTATCCTGTGCTTTTTCATATAACTAAATCTAAAGCAGGACAAGACAGAAAGTATGAAAAATACTAACCTGTTTTTTAAAAACCTAAAATCAGGCTTCTGTAACCTTAGCAAAACTGTAACACCAGATTAATGCCCCTACTTATCAAAGACATCAAAAGTCACACTATTTCTCAAAAGATGCTGTTAATGCTAATAAAAGTTGCCAAAGGGTTGAAACCCAAGCAGCTTCTTCAGAAGTTGTATCTCTCAGGTTACAATTGAGGTCAATTATGACTTGCTTTAAAATAAATATCATTGCAAATATCATTGAAGAACCAAATAAAAGTCAGTCCAATGTAAATGAATTTTGCTTCTTAAATTAGGTATTTTTATATTATCCAAAACTATTGTGCTTCCAATCTCTTTCTACTTACAAGACAAAATTCATGTCTTAACCCATTCTAACTAAAACCTAGTTACATCTGAATTACTCCTAAGGCATCTGTTACATAAGAATGTTATTTCTTATTATTAATAAATAAAAGTGTTATTTTGTCCCTCCAAGCTCACCTTCAAGTCCTGGGCCACATCAAGTATTCGAGACAATTTGGCCTGGTCGTACTGCTCCCCTCGCATGTACCATTCTGCCATTGCATGCATGATAAGTTGGCGGATTGAGGGAGACTGTCCCTGAGAAAAGAAAGGGAGGGTTAAGTAGCAATCTTGCAGAACGTTTTGATAGGCACTATTGCAAATGTCCAACTAATTTTACTTATTTTTATGTAAAATTGAGGCCTATCAATGCAGGTATTAAGTATAAGCCTCCAGCAGTGATTACAGTGACATTTATTTCCGTACCTTGTAAATGAAGCCTGGCCCTAAACTGTGGGTCATATAGTCACTCAACAAATTTGAAAAGCCCACCTATACATTTTCTTTTCATGTTTTTAATTTTTATTTATTGATTTTACAGAGGAGGGAGTAGAGATACAATGGTTTGTTTTTCCACTTATTTATGCACTCATTGGTTGATTTTTGCCACGTGCCCTGACTGAGGCTCAAATCTGTATCCTTGGCATATCAGGATGACACTCTAACCAACTGAGCTACATGGCCAGAGCTGCCTATACATTTTCAAACACAAAATTAGAACAGGATGTGATGTGAACATAAGGGTGTATCAAGTTTAATAATTCCTTGGAATTAAATTATAAATACTGGTTCATAAATAAAAACAAAACAATTTAAGGTAATCATCTCTCATGTTTCACACTGTAGTGCTGTATCTGTATTTCTGAAAGTGATGTCTGTACATTCTAAATCTAGCTATTTTAACCAATGAAAATGTTTTGTTTTTTAACCCTTTCGGTACGAGCGCTCTTTCCACCACGACACTCCCGCTGTACGAGGTGAGCCATTGTAAGCCATTGTGAGCCATTGTATGGGCGCCGGATATATCCAGCGCTCGTCCACACAGGTCATCTATCAGATGGGCGCCGGATATATCCGGCACCCGTACTGAAAGGGTTAAAGATTTTATTTATTTATTTTAGAGAGAGAGGAAGGGAGGGAGAAAGAGAGGAAGAGAAACATCAATGTGTGGTTGCCTCTCATGCACCCCCTACTGGGGACCTGGCCTGCAACCCAGGCATGTGCCCTGACTGGGAATCGAACTGGCGACCTTTCGGTTTGCAGGCCCATGCTCAATCTACTGAGCTATACCTAGCCAGGGCAGAATGTTTGCTTTTTATAATGATTCAATTTTCTTTTTAACCAGAAAACAACCTGGCTTTCACGACTGATCTAAACGCTTGCAGCTAAATTATATAAACAAATAGTTGAAATCTGGCATTTTTCATAGAAGCAATGGCAAAGCAATTACTACTGCTCTAACTGTCCTAGAGTGACAGAAAGCCCAAGTGTAAAAGTAGTCAACGAAAAGTGAGGTGATGCGGCTCCTTCCATCCCTTCCGTTCTACCCCAGAGCTGTAGCAGTGAGAAAGACATATGAATGTCTGGGCTGTAAACTTTTGGTTAAATATTCAACATTCCATAAACTACTAACTCTACCATGTAATTCGAGTTTCTGCAAATGGAGGAGAGCTGACCAAAGAGCACTGAACAAAGACTAAAATTTTTCATTTAGAAATGAAGAGTATATGATTTTTTAAATATATAATAAAAAAATAGTGTAATAATGATTGAAGGAAAAAAAAAGAGCCTCAAAAGGTACCTAATGTGAAGGGAAAATGACAGCTTTTTTTTTTAAATTCTTACCCAAGGATATGTGTATTGATTCTCGAGAGAGAGGAAAGGCGAGGAGAGAGCAACATAGATTTGACACACTGATTGGCTGCTTCCTATATATTCCCTGACCAGGGATTGAACCTGCAACCTAGGAATGTACCCTGACTGGGAAGCTCACAACCTTTAGGTGTAAGGGGATGATGCTCCAACTAACTGAGCAATCCATCCAGGGCTGACTGCTTTCTCTCAAACCTGCATTTGTCATTAAAAAAATGTAGGTTATTAGTGCCCTGATTGGTGTGGATCACTGGGTTGGGCATCATCCCACAAACCAAAAGGTTGTCATTCGGATCCTGGTCAGAGTACACGCCTGCACTGCAAGCCAGGTCCCGGGCTGGGGGTGTGCAAGATGCAACTGATAAGATGTTTCTCTTGCACACTGATGTTTCCCTCTCTTTCTCCCATCCCTTCCCCACTCTCTAAAAGTAAATGAATAAAATACATCTTTCTTAATGTAAGCTATTAGGCAAAAGAAAAAAAAATCAATGGACAAAATAATATTTACTTGTCAAATACATTAAAAAAAATTAGGTGGCGAAAAGCACAAGAGCTTGAATGGTATGTAGCAGAAACTAAAATAAAATTTAAATGCCTGACTTGAATAAAACAGAAAATAATGTCCTGTGAATTGACTTGTGATTTTTCTCCCATTTACTGTCAAAAAGTAGTATGAGTACCTTCTGGTTGTGGGACAAATGATTAAGCTCCTTACTCCTATCAAAAGGATACTGGGACCACAGCAATATAGAACTTTCATACTATAGTGCCGAATTTTTTTAAACTGTCTTACCTCCTTGCTCTTTTAATTTTTTATACTTCAATACCCACATGACACAAAAAGGTTAAAATAAGCTTTGTGGAAATGTGACTTTTCCAAACTGTCACAATTCCAAGATTGACAACAACTGTCACTGACCATCCTCCAACAAAGAATTGGTCATGTCTTACCTGCCCATGCCATGCATAGTGCAAAATAATAGCAGAGTTAGGATGGTTTCCGAGGAATATTGGCATCAGAGTGGAGATGAGTTCATGGCGCAAGGTGTGCCAGGAGGTGTTGATTTGTAATAAGGCCAATACTAGCATGTCTGGACAGTGTTTGATCGGGAAGCTGAAGAGCTGTTTGACTTGCTCATATTGCCCCACCTCTGCAAGCCTCAGTAGAGATTCAATCAAATCCAAGCTCTTCCTAACAAGAATGAAAGTAAAATAATCCATCAATGAAAACCTAGGTATACGAAATTCACTTTCTGATTAAGAGATACCAGCTATCAGGATAAAACCAAGTTGTTGTCATCTTTTAATATTTGAAAAAGCTTTAAACTGGTGCTGTTCATCTAAAAAATATATGATGCTAAGGTATCAGACTAATTTCAAAGGCAGTCACAGGGAGTACGTGATGAAGAAAAGGGGACACTACTGACCATTTGCATAATCATGGACACTCCTTATACTGTGCTGAAAAAACACCATTTGGCCTGCAAAGCTAGTTGTTAACTAATCCTTTAGAGGAAATGTTTACCACCCTTTGTTTTAGAAGATCTGGGAATGCCTAAAGGGCTTTAAACTGTCCTAACACTACCACCCACAGCCAAAAAATAAATACAAACAACAATCCACTACATGTCAGAAAAGTGTGCCAGGAGAATATGGTTTTGAAAAAAATGAAACATCATAAAGTGGATGCCTTTGGGGAACAGCCCAGCCCAAGTTTCCTTCCTATAGCCATGTGTGTATCTCAGCAGTAATGAAGGTTACTTTCCCCATCCTTCCCTTATATCCCCCCAAAGAGAAATGATTTAAATTCCAGGAGAAACCTACTAGGCCAGAGTCAGATTCTCTCTCAGAAACTTGGAATTGGAACTCAATAGAAACTAGATAATTTTGCTGAAAGTATTAAATTTGATGGGTTGACCATCTTGAGCTACTTTTGAAAGGAAATCTACAGAGAAGGAATCCTTATATATACTTCCTTTCAACATTTAATAGTATCAGGAAAACATTTAATGGTACACCTTACAAGAGAAGAAATATAACTATCTAGTCATAGGGGACTAAAAATAGATTTTTATCCACCAACACCCCTCTATAAAAAGTTAAGGTAACTAGGTTCATTAAAAATACCATTTCACCTAAACCTTTTAACTAAGTTGTTGCTCACTACTAATTTTCTGTTTCAAAAAAGTAGAAGTGACCCTTCCAAGAAAAGTGAGATGAGTGCTTACCATGTGGCAATTTCTCGATTGTCGTCCTCTGGTGGTGCTTTCAGAATATCAGTGGCAACAGTATGACAGGGATAGTCGGCAAAACAGAAGATCTCTGGATTTATAAGGGAATGCTGAATGAAGGAGAGCTGTAACAAGAGAAAAAAGTCCTTACCTACATAAATGACGGTGAATGCTATAAAAATCTGAAACATTTTTGTTAGGCTACACTCAATCATAAGGTTATTAGAATGATAATTTCCCTTTAAAATCTTAATTATTCGCTCTTTCTAAACCACCATCAATTCAGAAAGAAGAAAGATGCAGAATGAGATGGCCTTGGGGACAAACACCATTACACAGTCTAACTGCTATACTCCAACTGAGTCTAATACTAAACTCTGATAACGTTCCTTCAAAATTTATGAGGCTCTACTTTCTGAGCCATGTAAAACAAACTCTACTTCAAGAGAGTATTTTAAGCAATGGATAGATGGCACTATTATGAACAATAGATCATTAATCTGTTTCTCTTCTATAGCTAAACACCATTCATTTACCTGGCCTTCTGCATGTTTCCAAGGTCTATATATTAGGTCTACTGGGAACACTTCCATACCCAGACCCCTTTGAATGCCATAAACCACGTTATGAAGTCCTTTACTGTCACGAATTTGAAATCCAGGATGGTCCAGTTCATAAGTTACTTCCTTAAAATTCAAATTCGGGTTCTAAAAAAGAAAAAATTTCAAAGTTGAATGAACAAAAGTGTACATATTTTGATACTTTATCTAAATAGCAAAATTAAATCTGAAGTTCAATCAAGATATTCATTCTAATTACAAACTCAAAATCATCTGAATCTTTCTGGCACTTCCAGAGAGAGAGCTAGAAAAGTCCTTAACTCTCTAACTATACCGGACCCACTATAGGGGTCCTCTCACAGTTCAGGTCATGACACACTTCTGCAGGCCCTGTGAGTGTACAAATGGGAACTCTTTCATCCCCTACTTAGTCCAGTAAACACTCCATCTCAATATGGCAAATAAGTAACTCTTCACTCAGCAGTTTCCTCTTTATACTAAGATTCTACTAGTTTGGAACAAAGTTGCAAAAATCAATTATAACAACATGTGCATCAGGAAAAGTTTAGATTCTTTATATCAAAATGACTGGAAATTTGGTTGAAAAAATTTTCTGTGAAGATATTCAAAAAGGCTATGAGAACCCTTAAAAGAAACACAGAGCAAAGGAAACAAGTTTATAGAAAATAATTTACCAAACATTCTGCACAAACTAATTAAAATAAGTACATTTAGCCCGGGCTGGTGTGGCTCAGTGGACTGAGCACCACCCTTTGAACCAAAGGGTCGCTAGTTCGATTCCCAATCAGACCAACCACATGCCTTGGTTGCAGGCTAGGCCCCCAGTAGGGTGTGCTTGAGAGGCAACCACATACTGATGTTTCTCTCCCTCTCTCCCATCCCCCTCTCTAAAAATAAATAAATAAATAATTTAAAAACAAAATAAGTATATTTAATGCTTGAAAGAAAAGAAGGCTGTACACACTTTGTATTCAAATCTCCAAAGCAAGCATCAGTTTAGTTCCACCTTAAAATGACTCATGTTAAGCCATGAAAAAGATAATGCTTGCTTTGTATATGGTACAAAGAACAAACTTCAAACGAGGTAATTCCCTTTCTTTAAGGCAACAATAACATTCAGGAAAAAAAATATTTTTGCTAAAATTTGTTGCAAAGACTGACCATGACAGAAGAGAACCATAAATGCACTGTTCAACAGTATTATCCTAGATAGAATAAGTTTGGTAAATCAATCCATAGGCATGCTGCCCCCCTCTGGATTCCTCTTCCCATCCCTGGCTGGCAATAAAAAAAAACAAATTATGGACTCAATGTGTATCTGAAATTGTCTTATGCTCCTTACCTACAAAAATATACAGAAAACTCTAATATATGAAAATAAAAAGGAAGAAAAGAGGTTACTGATTCAATTTTTCAGATCTACAATCCAAGTTCTCAATTATAGACTTTGCACTCTGAAATTAGAACAAAATAGGTTCAGGTTCAATATGGAATAAATCAACATCTACAATTTTTAAAAAGAGCATTTTCAGGTAGTAAAATATAAAATGAAAACTACTGAGTAAGAAGCGCACATTTTCACTTCTACAAGACAACCAGAGGATAAAAACAAAACATTAACTGGTTGTCCATTAAGTGATATAACTCACAGGTTTTCATTTTGCTTTTCTTTTTCCACTTTCTGTTTTCTGCCATAATCTAGCATTATTTTTTCACTCCATTATTAAAGAATAGGTTTAAACACCTTAAATTAACCTACTATTAAGAAAAATAAAAAACCTAACTTCTGGCCAAGATGGAGGCGTAGTTAGATATGTTTTGCTTCCTCACACAACCTAAAGGAGGACAACAAATTTAAAAACAGAAAAAATCAGAAGTGCCAGAAAATTGAACTGTATGAAAGTCTGACAACCAAGGGGTTAAAGAAGAAACATTCATCAGACTGGTAGTCCATCCAGGGACGGACTTCAAGGCTGGCAGACCCGGGTCCCACATATGCATGTGGATAAACTGGGAGGAATAACTGAGGAGTGAGACAGACTGCACAACCTAGGGTGCCAGCGCAGGAAAAGAAAGCCTCAAAACCTTTGGCTGTGAAAACTTGTGGGGGTTTTGGCAGTGCGAGACTCTCAGCCTCACAGAAGAACTCCTTGGAGAGACCCATAGGGTCTTAGAATGTATACAAATCCATTCACACGGGAATCAGCACCAGAAGGGCCCAATGCGCTTGTAGAGAGCAGGAGAAGGGACTGAAAGCCAGCTGAGAGCTGAGCAAGCGGCACTGTTCCCTCTCGGAACCGCCCCCCCCCACACACACATACAGCACCACAATGCAAATTACATGAGTTGCCCTGCCTGTTGAATACCTAAGGTTCCACCCCTTACAATGTAACCGGTACATCCAAAGAAATATGGCCCAAAAAAGATCAAAACTCCAGAAAATGAACTAAGCAACCAGGAGACAGTCAACCAGGTTTATCAGATGCAGAGATCAGAACACTGGTAATCAAGATGCTCACAGAAATGATTGAGTATGATCACAAAATAGAGGACAAAGTGAAGGCTGTAAAAGCAAAATAAAGAAAAATATACAGGGAACCAACAGTGAAGGGAAGGAAACAGGGATTCAAATCAATGATTTGGAACAGAAGGAAGAAATAAACATTCAAACAGAAAAGAATGAAAAAATGAGCTCAAAAAGATGAGGAGAGGCTTAGGAACCTCTGAGACAACTTTAAAAGTTCCAACATCCAAATAATAGGGGTAGCAAAAGAAGTGCAAGAAACTGAAACCTTATTTGAAAAAATAATGAAGGAAAACTTCCCCAATCTGGCAAAGAAAACAGACATGCAAGTCCAGGAAGCACACAGAGTCCCAAAGAAACTGGGCCCAAGGACGCACCAAGACACATCATAATTACATTAGCCAAGATTAAAGATAAGGAGAGAATCTTGAAAGCAGCAAAAGAAAAGGACAGTTACCTACAAAGGAGTTACCATAAGACTATCAGCTGACTTCTCAAAAGAAACCTTACAGGAAAGAGGAGGCTGGAAAGAAGTATTCAAAGTCATGAAAGGCAAGGACCTACATCCAAGATGACTCTATCCAGCAAAGCTATCATTTAGAATGAAAGGGCAGATAAAGTGCTTCCCAGATAAGGTCAAGTTCAAGGAGTTCATCATCAGCAAGCCCTTATTATATGAATTGTTAAAGGGACTGATCCAAGCAACAGAAGAAGATAAAAAATATGAACAGTGAAATGACAACAGACTCAACTATCAACAACTGAACCTAAAAAACAAAACCTAAACAAACAACTAGAACAGGAACAGAATCATAGAAATGGAGATCACATAGAGGGTTATCAGTGGGGACGGGGTGGGGGGAGAATGGGGGAAAAGGTACAGAGATTAAGAAACATAATTGAGCCCTGGCTGGTGTGGTTCAGTGGATTGAGTGGCGGGCGGCCTACAAACCACAAGGTCACTCACTGGTTTAATCCTGTCAGGGAACATGCTTGGGTTGCAGGCCAGGTCCCCAGTTGGGGGCCTGCAAGATGCAACCAATCAATATTTTTATCTCACATCAATGTTTTTCTCCCTCCCTTTCCCCCTCTCTCAAAAATACATAAAATCTTAAAAAAAAAAAAAGACCATAATTGGTAGGTACAAAATAGACAGGAGGAGGTTAAGAACAATATAGGAAATGGAGAACTTATATGTATGTCCCATGGACATGAACTAAGCAGGGGAAATGATGGAAGGAAGGGGGGTAGAGGGCGATAAAGGGGAGGAAAAAAATGGGACAAATGTTAATAACATAATCAATAAAATATACTTAAAGAAAAACCCCATTGATGTTGTTAATAAGGTCATATGTAGGACAGCATGATTTTCTGTAACTGAATTTTACCAATATGTTACAAATGTTTTAAACTAAAAATAAAAAAAGTTTCATTCTTTTATGCTTCATTTAAATATTTCAACGTTTTAGAAGTTATTTGTTTATCTGGGAGCCAATTAACTTATTGGTTTGCGGACATTCCAGAAGTGACAGTAGTAAGTATGGACTTTAATTTTCCCTATCCATGATGAGTAAGGTTGGCAGGATTTTTGTTAAATCTTGCAGAAAACATTCAGAACACTACCTTTCTCCTCAGTGATTCCTTACACAATCATTACTTTCCATCCAACTGCTCTCTCCAAAAACACCACACACCTACAACCCACCAAATCACCTGAGCAGTGCCACTCAGAATTGCACTTCAACAACTCCAAATGAACAAAACTGGAATTCGATGATGTACTATTTCCAGTACATAATTAGCAAGTCAGGAATTAAAACACCATTTCTGCTATCATTCAGCTGGGCATTTTATTCACTAAAATTTACTTTCTGTGGGCTATATCATACTAACATCATGAGCATAAAAACAGGATTAAATGTACTCACCAGTTCTTTGAGAACATCAATCAAGACTTCTACATTCCATGTGTGTGCCTGTGCTCCATCACTTTTATCTTTCCCATCACTCCAGATCCCACTGCCAGGAGCAGAGATACTCTGTAGAAGTAAAGTTTAAATTAAATAAACCCAACTATTTAATGTGGTCAGCTCCTGAGAGGTAGAACAACCAATCATACTGTAATTTTAAAAATAAGGGAGAAAGGACGGACACACTTCATTCGTGTTGTATAACAGCTGATTTCTACACTTACCTGCAGTGGAATTCCATCTGTTAATCCTGAATGAGTTCGAGCCATCATTCCCAAAACCCTTGCAACCTGGGCAGCTGTAACCTCCCGAACACCAAACTGCATGATTATATTGCGACACTCTTCAATACTGAAACAGAAATTTAACTTCAGAAAAACACTACCACCATCAATACGAAGGTTAAGAAATACTAACATAAAATGAGCCCTTGAGTGAAATCACTAGTTTCACTAATATAGACACAGTAAAAAGCTTCATTTCTTGACTTTTATATAGCTAGGAATGTAAAAACCACCTACTTAAAAAAAAAAACAAAAAAACCCACCACTTAATTGAATGGAAAAAGTCTAAAAAGGTCAATAAAGAAAATATAAGCAAGAATAATCTGTCAAGACACATATAATTGAGAAATCAGCCAGCAGTCTTATGGCAACTCCCTTGCAGGCAAGAGGAGGCTGGAAAGAAGTATTCAAAGTCATGAAAGGCAAGGACCTACATCTAAGATGACTCTATCCAGCAAAGCTATCATTTAGAATGGAAGGGCAGATAAAGTGCTTCCCAGATGAGGTCAAGTTCAAGGAGTTCATCATCACCAAGCCCTTATTATATGAAATGTTAAAGGGACTTATCTAAGAAAAAGGAGATCGAAAAGTACGAACAGTAAAATGACAACAAACTCACAACTATCAACAACTGAACCTAAAAAAAAAAAAAATGAACACAACATAAACAAACAACTAGAACAGGAACAGAATCACAGAAATGGAGATCACATGGAAGGTTATCAGCAGGGAGGGGGAGTGGGCAGAATGAGGGAAAAGGTATAGGGAATAAGAAGCATAAATGGTCGGTACAAACAGATGTGGGGAGCCCTGGCTGGTGTGGCTCAGTGGACTGAGCACTGGCCTGCGAACCAAAAGGTCTCTGGTTCGATTCCCAGTCAGGGCACATGCCTGGGTTGTGGGACAGGTCCCCAGTGGGGGGCATACAGGAAGCAGCCATACACTGATGTTTCTCTCCCTCTTTTTCTCCCTCTCTCCCCCTCAATAATAAGTAAATAAAATCTTAAAAAAAACAAAACAAAAAAAAAACCAGACAGGGAGGTTAAGAGTAGCATAGGAAATGGAGAAGCCCAAGAACTTATACGTGTAACTCATGGACATGAACTAAAGGGGGGGAGGGAGGTACAGGGCACAGGGGATTAAAATGGGGGAAAATGGGACAACTGTAATAGCATAATCAATAAAATATATTTTAAAAAAGACATATAATTGTTCTTCTCAATCTTTAGTCTGGATTGAGTTTCTCTTAAAAATACTGATATTCAAGGTAAGTTTGATTATTCTGATATGTACACAAAGCCTTGAAAATGCATGTTAACTTTTCACTTTGCA